>LPNX010393608.1:129244-227962 GCA_001517045.1 Pseudotsuga menziesii
TTATTTCACAGAACCAAGATTCTTAGGTGGTTGTACTTATGACTAAGTTTCTTTTTGTCTTATGATAAAAACAAGTGGATGGAGATTTTTACTCTAACAAATAGATAAGAAATATATGTGGCCCTCATATTTGATTTTTCTCTCTATATCTGTCTTGTTCGCCTTCATCTTTTGAGTGGTTTAAACTTTATATACATTGCCATCTTATTCTCAAATAATGTCTTTCTGTTCTCATATTTGACTTTGCGAACTCTACCATATCTCGTGAAGTTCCAATTGCACTTAGACTAGTAGGGCACCTCCTCTTGGGGGTGGTGACGATATATTCAAAAAAAGTGAACCACCTTTATCAAGATTGCAGTCAGATATTAACAAAAATAAATCGGGCATTTCACCCCATACAGGTTGATCTACCACCAGATGCCAATTTAGCCGATAGTTGATTCAATAACTTTGCCTAAGATTTCTAAATTTTAGTATATGGAGTTGGATGATGTAGGGTTTCCAAGTACTAGGTGAGTAAATTTTGACATATTACAATGGTATGTTTGGGAAGTGGGAATATTATGCACAATTTTGATTCACATATATTTTTTATTGTCGTAGTGATTCAGATCCTCATGTTAGCACTCATGACCAAATCACATTACATGAAAGTCATCGAGATTTTGCATCTCGAGTTTGGTTTAGGTCTGATGGTGATATACTAATGTGACAATTGATTACTCTGCCATAGTTTAGGTTTTTGTCTTTTGTATTATAAAGTTTGAAGTTTTAAAATTGTGACATTTTAATTTCTTGAGAATACAGAGTGTGCTACAGGTGCTGGAGACGCCTATACAATGTTAGACTTCAATGAGGTTTTGATCCCTTGCCATCTACTGCATAGTACCTTTTTTAATGTACATTTTATCTTATATTGGAATACTTAATAAGAGGTATGATAATTTTATTATTGTTTGACTAATGACCACAAAAGTAGGTCAACGGGATTGCTAAGTACAATGATGTCATTATACAGCAGGAGTACCAAAAGGTCTCCTCAAGCGTGAGATCTATATTGAAAGATGAGTAATGAAAACAATTAAGTGATCAACTTTATAGGGTTTGCACTTGTTGGACCTTGTCTAATTTGTCTCTTGTTCCTAGTACCTTCCTCAAGAAGAATGTTCTATACTATATAGGCGAACAGGCAGGCGCTATTAAACAGCCTTTCAGCTCAGTCGTCAATGCAGAGTGAGGCTTACGTCAAGCTAAAGATAGCTTACGTCAAGTGAAAGGTCCTCTCCAAGGTCATCAAAAACATAGTACCTTTTTTAATGTACATTTTATCTTATATTGGAATACTTATTTTCTTATTGAGCATGGGAATGGTCGTGTCTAATGTCCATATGCAAGTACACTATACCTTCTCTGTTTGTACATACATTTGTACGAGTTGGAGACAAATGTATATCAAATTTGCGAGCTAAGCATGTATTGTTTCTTTATTTTCAGTGACCAGCAGGAAGCCAAAAGGCAGATATCTTCTTTTCAACTGGAAAATGCAAACCTTGACATTATTTCCTTGGCAGAAGGGTAAGTAATTAAGTCATCATCATCTGTTTAAGTTTCATTTTGTGACAATATATATTATTGAATATTTTATTTTAATTCATTTTCCCATTAGATGAGGGGTTGGGTATGCATCCTCTATTGTTGTTCTGTATTTTATGAGATTAATTGCTAGATCTTTTGCCAGTTAACAATTTAACTTTATGGTAGTTTCTTCTACCAGTGTTCTCCCACCTCTACCATTGGATGGTCTTTTGGGTTTTAATGAAATGGATGTTGAGGCTAGATATGATTCACCTTTAACCCTCAACATCTCTACTCCACCAATTTCTAGTGGAGAACTTACAGTGGAAGAGACTCCTCAAAATGTCATGATGGAGCCTGTTGGCACACCCGATCGACGTGCGTGTGTCAAAGCCTAAAAGTAGGCACCAACCCGATGGCAACTGCGAAAAGAGCATCCACTGTCACCACACTCTCTTCCTCACTTCAGGTTGACTCTTCTCCAACTCAAGGGGGGTTTCCCTAAGGTTAGAATCACTAAGGTAGATGCAATGACGGACAAGGTGAAATGAAGAGGCTGCCTTAGAGAAACGGCTATAGGATAGATGTAATTTGAATGAGTGATGGGATGGGGGGAAGGATCAGTCCCCAAGAAGAGACCAACGCCAGTACATCAAAGGGAAGAATGGAGTCAAAACGAGAACTCAAAAGGGCCTCGTGTCATATGTGACAGGGGGAGAGATTGCATGATTGAACATACCCTGATTAGCCAATGGTGTGGCTACTAGATTTACTTTCTCCTAATTGCAAGAGATCCACTATCCAAACAAAAGATCAATATTACTCAATCAAACTAGATTAAATGCAAAGATGAATGCCCGTGTATGCACGCTTACAAAGAGAAAAGGCTAGCAGCTGGTAAAAATTTTCACCTTCCATTGTGGTGGTAGCATCCGTCTATGGTCTTCGACACAAACATAGAAAGAAAAACTAAATTCTAACAATTACTCCCATTAATTGAAGCTCCACAAGTTTACACCACACATTAGATGAGTGCTCAGTTACACATCCATAAAAACCCAAATTGATATTTTTGTATTAAGATCTAAGGAAAGAAATATCCCAAACTTTTTCCACCCCTTACAATGGAGAAGGCAGGTCTTTTTATTGAACCAAAAGCCATTCTCTTTTTCAAATACAAAAATAATAAAATTATAACTAAAAAGGAAACAAAGGTGAGATATTCGATCCCTTTTTCCTTTAAAAAATACTATTTCATAACTGAAGTGTAAAAAACTATATCTAAAGAAAACTGACTTAACTAATTGCTCAAGCCCATAGATGAGCCACTTAACATAATGTGGATTTGCCACGTTTTAGCTAGCTGATGAGTGTACAACAGATCCCTCTTCCAAGAACATAGATTTTATTATATGTTATCTTCTTGGTCCATAATAATTTATGCTAAAATCTAAACTCAGCGTTTCTGCCAGCTTTCATGCGAGAGTCAATCTTTAGTCGAACTCCGAGTGAAGTGTCAGGTATCAGTTTGGTTGCCATCCTATCAAAAGCTGAATGCTAAATAAAGAACTGGACACCAATTTCAACAATGGACTGACATTGGTAGGCAGCCATTTGTGCCTGCACGAACTCAAAAAATTGCGGTCGCTTCATGCTACTACGTCACCACAGATGCTCCAAGATGCAACGTGGAAATTACTTTGAAATTGGTTGTCAAAGGTAAATGCGTGATCTGCTGCACGACTAGTTCAATTTTAAACTCGTCTTTGTGCTGATTAAAGTGCTGAGCTCCAAGCGTTTGGCACTGAATCGTTGACAGAATTCAAAAGATCTCGTGGCGTCTTCGATTTCTATCCCAAAGATTCATGCTAGTTGCTCCATGAGATACGCGGGTCCAAGCTCCACGCTTTTTTTTTCTTGTAGTTGGCTTCCAATTGACTCATACAGGTGTTTAAAATGATGACAATGGTGGCTCCATCTGAGCTCCCAGCGATCGGTGTTTTAAGCTAACTCGACAGGTGTTTAAAATGATGACAATGGTGGCTCCATCTCAGGAATGGCGAAATTTTTGTTGGAACAAGCTGTCAGGAGATTCACACAGCTGGATGATGATCTGTATTTACTTGTTGGAAATCACACTTAACACTGAAATTTTGCAAGTTGTCGTTGGACAGAGCAGTGACTCTCCACGCTATTGAGAGGCCACCTTCATATGGTGCGTCGGCTAACTCAATATCAGAAAAGAAATGCGCCCAGTAGCATGTAATCGTGAGGATGGCGTCACGTGTTTGGTTATCTCCAAGCTCGTTTATAAACAAAGATGTACTGTGCCATCGCTCTCACTCCATAGAGAGATGTGTTAATATAAGACACCCTCCTCTATTCTGATGTGAAGTTTGAGCTTTAAAGTTCGAGAGGAGGTGACACCTTGCTGTCAAATAAGAGATGAACTGAGATAAATATGCATCCCAATTATCAACTTTACTAAGGATGCTTTATTTGTGCATGTTTGCAGGTATTTGGAGGCTGTACTTCTGGTGCTAATAAACCCAAGTGCTGTGGACACACTTGTCAAAGTGGGGGTGGTAACAAAGCCAACAACAGGAGCAAATATCCCAGAGCATGAAACACTACGTGCTGCAGAGAAAGTCCCATTTCCAGAGCCACACTTAATGGGAATGGATGGGAAGGGTCTGTTTATTAGGTCTGTCTTGGTGCCTCCGAGGCCATTCTTCTGACTACGGTTGTTGTAGAGAAGCTTGGTGTGGATGTTATGAATTACAATTGATGAGTGTTCTGTGAGCCCATCCTGTTTGAGGGTATTTTTGTACTTATTCCAAGTTTGAAGAAGCAATTTTAGATCCTGGGATGCCCCAAGCCAGCAAACTGCATTGTGATGTGGCAAAATGGATGATCATGGAAGGTCTTAGATCTCAAAGGACACTGGGAGCAGGCTCAACCAAAAGGTATTGGGAAGGAGTCCTTGAATAAGATTGCATGATACTCTGCAAGATTGTTTTTTATGTTGCAGAGTCAAAGGCTTTGATGCAAAAGATAAAACATATACTGGTGGAATGGCCTATGTTAAGTATCCCATGTTTGGTGGTTTTGACTTGGACAGAATTTAATCATGCGTTTTTACAGGAGGTTCAAGTGAAGATTGTGATGAGCATGACCATCAGCCTGAACACAATCACTTAACTCATGACCATCGTGCACATGAACCCTGTTGTTTCGTTGCTGAAGCATATAATGGCTTACAAAATGAAAGCCATGTTTTCTGTTGTAGAGTCAATGAATGATCTACTTGTCAGGGCCTGTATGATTTTTTCCTAGTAGTTCTCCTGACAAAGCATAGGGATTTGAATGAGAAAAGAACAAATAAGATCGTATTTCTTGGGATGAACTTGGATGAAGAAGGCTTACAGCAAGGTTTCAGAGATGTTTGCAAGGAATCCTAGACTTTGGAGCAGTATGTTTTACCAATGAAATGAAGGAAACATCTCTACCGTGGGTGCTGTTGAGATACCCCTGGTGGCTGAACTTTTCTTGATTTGAGTTCTATGTATGGCGCTCCATGGAAGGGATATCTTCGGCGTATTTCCTAGGCCTGATTTATGTAGTCTTTGTTGGCCTTAATTACCTTACTTGGAAGATACGTTTCAGCCCATACCAATATAGGGAGGATGCCCTAATGTTGGAGATATTCTAGGAATTTGCACTGTGAACCAAACAAACATTGCAACAAACCATGGAGAAAAGACACAGAAAATTGTACTAGAAACTGAAGGTTGTACCTGGGGCATCAACATTGGCCACAACTACAACCTATCGACAGATGTCTATGCATTGTTTATTCCAGTTCCCATTTCTGTTGAACTTGAGAATACAAGTCAAACAAAAGAATTTTTGTCATAAAGAATTATTTGTCAAATTATTCCCATTCCGAGTATAAACTCTTCATACATTAAGTTACCCCTTCCATTGACCTAGGACAAACTGCTGCCGAGATAGGCACATTTACGCTACTCGGTTTAGTTCTTCTTTCTTTTCCTTTTCTTCTCATTTTGTATTGGACTTTGCAATGAGTTGGATAAATGCTTTGACTATTTCCTGCTGAATGCATTTGCCCTGCTGTGTGAATCATCACTATCTATATCATCAACATTATTATCTTTGCATTTGTATTCTTTAATGTCTTTGTCACTTGAACATGCCTCCTCAGTGCCTAGACCAAACTGTTGTTTTGCAGCATTAAGTTTTGCACGTAGCTTCTTCTCAACCGGGTTCAAGGTAGCTGCAAACTTTGAGTGAGGAACAAACTTTGCTCCTAATCCCAACTTTCAAAAGAGAACAATTATGAAATTTTCTGGTTTCAAATAAAGAGCTTCGACTCGTAAAACTATTGAAATTGTGTAGGTAGATGATCTCACCTTGCAGGGCGATTATGGATTTCTTCTTCACCTACATCATCTTTAGTAGTACTTGGCCCTGTATTTATTTGCTTCACCCATCTTTCAACCTGCAGTCAATGCAGAAAATATAACAGTTGTGTTGGTACTTAAATAGGTAAAATTTAATAGCAACCCATCTCAAAGTCATGTTACAAATTAATTTTTGATTAAGATAAATAATCAGCCATATAAAAAGAGGTCTAAACTGGCAGTACAATTTGAGTGTGCCTAATGGTTAAGAACATGTATTTCCTCATAGGAGGTCATAGGTTTAAATCTAGAGGGTGGTAGGATATGTACAACTTTGTAGACTTTCACAGCCAAGTCATTGCACGGTCCCATACACCAATTTGGTGTCTTGCTAGGCTGTGACCTTAAAAATAGATTACTATTATTATTATTAAGGCTACCCAACTGATTGTCAAGCTCAAAGAAATGAATTTGTGATGCAAATAATTCCAAATGAAAGAAATCCCTTGCCAATGGTGAATATGATTTCATATGTGTAGAGATAGTCTAATTGGGGAACAATGAGGAGATTCAAGAAACATAGTGTTTAGATTATGATTCAAGTACATCAGCAGAAGTAGTATGAAATTAAAGTTGCTTCTAACACAGCCCAGACTCACTCGAGTACATATTGTCTCACATTTTTAAATAACTGAATAAATATGAATTATAGAAATTGAGAAGTTGTTGTGATTGTATCAGCGTTTAAAATGAACAACCACATAGTGGCTCATCTTAATGTTTATTATTTTTCCACTGCAGATGCATGTTGCATGCTCTTTTCCAAGATGAAGTATCAAATGCTTCCTCAAACTGCCCCCACCCCAAATTACTTGAAATGCCCCTTCAACTTGTGAATGCAGCTTTTTTCGATAGAAACTACTTTTAATCTAGTTTATCTTTATTTTAAGAGTCTCATTCACATCCCATATACAACTTTACAAGTAACATTGAGCCATGTGACATGTTGCTAAATCATAACTGAGCATACTAAATAAATGGAAAAGATGGCACCTAAATAAAGTATTAGAATGAAATGGAAAAAAAGGGGAAGTTCAATGCTTTATATGTAATTTTTGTTGAGCTATAGGGCAGACCCGAGTTTTATACCATTCACTTCGCACCAACAAAAGACCCATAGTGTTGGCCCTTTCGGAAACAACCTACGAACAGGTTGCAGTCTCACCCGAAACAGCTATGGGGTGCCAGAAAATCAGGTTTCTACAAGCAGAAGAGGGATATTACTGTACCTTTAGCCTTTAATAACTTATACTCATATAACACAGCGCTTCGACGTTCACATATATAACTTCGCAGCTAGATAAATAGACACTGACTTGCTTAACCATTTACTGGGAATTCACAGCGAAGTTAGTATTTTAGCAGTGATCTTACTTATCAGATATATATTTATTAATGCATGAAAGAACATAACAGAAACAACACAAAGAACCACAACACCAGATATAATGTGGTTCACCCCCAGTGTAGGGGCTACGTCCACAGAACTGTGTTTTATTCAACTCTTTACATAAACCACGGTTTTGATCTACGCACTCAGCTACAGATCCCTTCAAGTCCCCAAAGCCGCGCACACAGCTGCAGACCTCTGCGCACACAGCTACAGATCTTCTTAATCACCCACAAACTCTCTATGCACACAGCTGCAGAGGTCGTCCACGCACACAGCTGGGACTTAACCTTCTCTTACAAAATAGCCTTAGCTTCGCATCAATTCATCTTACTTCAAAAGCCTAACCTGACTTCTTTACAAGAGTGCTTATTTATACATTGCACTTATTACAAAACCATGGGCTTAAACCATGGGCACCCCGAACCCTAAACCATGGACTTAAACCATGGGTTTATTACAAAAAGAGGACTTTGACTCAACCCCGACACCCCTAAGACTGTTTTGAGTCGTAAATCCGCTTACAAACTTCCACAAAAACCGCAGAGTTACCCACCTTAAGAACCGTTAGGGTGTGCGCCCCAACATGCCCCTAAGACTCACAAATGTTCCGTCCTAGGACACTCTGATGCTCTTCTGGTAGACGAACTTTATCAGCGAAGATAGTGAACTGCTTGTTGAGACCACGCATGATATTGTTGGTTTCTTGCTCCTTTTCGACCAACTCCTGCAATACTGCGGCTGATGCTTCGATGGCATTTTTCTGCGCAAATGCATCATATTCCTTCAGAACTTTGAGTTGGGTGTCCAGAGCAGTACTCAACTCAAAAGCTTCGCTGATAAGTGGCTGCATAGAATTTTCCACTTCTGTTGCTTTTGCTCTGCACAACTCAATTTCCTACTGGAGTTCATTGCTTCGCTTTACCTTGAGCATTTTCTCCATAGGAGGCAGAGTCTTAATTTCCGCTTTTACTGCATCCAACTCTGTCTGTCGCTGCCTGATGGTTTCTTGCAGCTGTTCGACTTCTGGATGTTCCTGCAGGGTGGTCCAGGCCTCAACACTATCTTCTAGCAGCTTTGCTGCGCTGCTCACAGTATCTGAGATTTTTGCAGCGGAGGCCTGAATGTCTGCTCGACGTTGCTCCCTGACCTTTGGTGGGCTCTCTGGGGTGATGGAGAGTTGAAGCTCCGAAATATGAGCCTCATGTTCTGCTTTGAGCTTCTCTATTTCACTGCGAGACTGCTGTGCGTAGTCTTTCAGCCTGACTAATCTTTGTTCTGGTTCTTCCACCAGCTGTACGTCAAAGTCGGGGAGACTTCGACATGCCTCATCCAAAACTCGTACCAGTGTAATCTGCTTATGTTCTGCATCCCTCTTTCTCTGCTCCACTGCCTCCAGCTGCGTTGCGAAGCCCTGCTACTAACTTATGGCATTTTCCAACTGCATTTGCGAATAGTGGTCTCGTGCCTGGATTTCCTTCATAATTGCTAACTGACAGAGATGTAGCTTCGTCATGGATATCTTAGCGTAATCGATTCCAACCTTCATACTAATCTCCGAACGAGACGCTGCATCCATTAATATGAGGGCTGCACTCGACACTTGGCCTTTGTTATCTCTGGCCGGCCATTGCCTTAGGTTTGGCTACGCGCTTACTGGGGCACTGCTTGCTGAAGCGCCAGTTAGTGATTTTTATGCTAAGTCCTTCAACTCTGAAATGTGCTTTGTGACACCGGTGATGGCATGCAAATGTGTAGCTGCAAATTCTGACCATTTCTTGGTGAGAACTTCTGTGGAATTCAATAGAGCCTGATCAAGCTCCTCACTTGTCAAGCTGTGCTCCTCGTCAATATTCTTGTCCTTCGACGCATTCGTTTTCTTTGGGGCTAGGGTTTGTTCACTTCCTCTGGCTCTGGTGTCTTGCGCTTATCCTACCGATTAGGGTCTGAAATAGTTTTAACCGAGTCTTCTTCTTCTTCTTCATTGCCATCATCTCCACCCTGGTCGCTTTCACTCTGCTGCGACTCAGTTTGTTCTTCAATGTCTTCAGGGGGGTCTTGTTGCTGTGTATGACTAGGGCCTGCACCCACATTGGTAACTGAGGGAACTAGAATGGTGGGTTTTGTCCCTGTGTCCTTCAACCATTCAGCCGGCCACTATTGAACTACCGCAAGGATGTCTTCTTTGGTTACTACATACGGTAACTTAAACCATTGATGCTTTTGATCCGCACGGGCCTGGATGAAAATATGATGCATGTTGGCGCTGAAATGGGCGGTGCCATCGTATTGAGAGAATAACTCATTATTGAGCCGAGGGATTTTTGTGATCTCATACGAGATACTCATCATATAAAAGGAAAATACACAGTTTGTCATCTGCTGTAGGGTTTTATCCTAGGAAACCCACAGAGAGGCATACCGTACTGCGCCAGGCACGTCCGAAGGTATAGCAGCAAACTACGCCTCGGTAGGTTCTTGCCATCCTACCAGGGCGATAAGGACTATCAACCATGAATAGTGAAAGGGCCTACCTTTCTCCTGCGCGTCGCGAGCATCTTCAAGGAATTCCTTTGCGATATATGCTGCCTAGTTGTAACTGTAGCCTTCAGCACAGTTCGCAGCAATTCTGATAACCGGGGCAGGCACTTCATATGGTCTACACTTTCGCATGAGCTTGCATGCTAAAAGCTCAACTGCGAAGCGAATATTATGGTGTTGAATCGCGGAAGTGTGATACCCTCGTTTTCCCTTCGTCAGGCCGAAGCGTTCCTTCATGCTTTGCGCGAGCTTCGTATCCTCATGCTTTGAAGGAAATTCGGTCCCTGGATCAGGCCCCTCTATTGGTAAGGCTGTGATCCTATGAATGAGCTCACCATTAATAGGAATTTTTTTGTCTCCTATCCATAGGTGGCTGTCATGTACTAATACCAGTAGTTGCTTGACCACTATGGTCACCTGTGTGCTGCGACCAAAATGGGGAACATCGAGCATCTTTAGCAGACCAGCTTGATCAAAGCCAGCATCCCATTGTTTTACTTCCAGCAATGTCGCGCCAGTCTCTGGATATTTGACGAAATGCAAGTATTGTCCTGCTGTGAACTATGGAAACTTCCCATGATCATTCGTGTCGTGGTCGGCATACTTAAGCCGGTCTATTTTCCCTATCATGGTCCCGACCAACTGCACACCCGGTGGCAACGAAGGGGTGCGTATTGTGAACTTCTTTGTCCGTTGAGGTGGCTGGACTCCTGGTCGAACTGGTGGAAGATACGGTGGACGCTTCGGTGCACTGTTCTCATCTTCTGCAGGTGGGACCTCTGCTGAACCAGATGGAGGCATCTCGGGGTCCTCTGGTGTTTTCCCCGATTGCTTGTGTCGGTCTTCGTTGTGCTTAGAACGCACTTCAGGCTTAAGCTTCTTTCGGGCAGATCGTGTCTACATTGGCTGAGTCGGCGCTGGGGGAGTTTCTTCACGGGGTGCAGATGCAGGTGGTTGGTTGAAGAGGTTCGGCAAACCTGTCTGCTCAAACTCTCTCAACAGTTCCTGGAACTCGCGATCGGCTAACATGGATGCAATTGTAAAACTCAAGAAACTGAAAAATGCGAACATCGCGGGTGTGGGTTTCTTCTTATAGAATCTATCCACGAAATCTGTCATAACTATGCATTGATGGCACCAAATATGACAGATATCTTTTCCAAACGGCGGTAGATTTTCCAAGATCGCATTAATACAGGTAGTTAATACAGAGAACGTACTGGCGCCGCCAAATTTGATTTCTTCTAACGGTCATTTTTTAAGTTTCGACAGACCTTTCCTTCTTCGGCACAAGTAGTAGCTGTGACTGCACCCTAATAAGGACATTCGACACCTCTGGACACCATCTACGACATGAAGTCGAGCTTCTACCCATGACAAAATGTCATCCACAGCTTCAATGATTCCTTTTATTTCAAGGAACGTCATCAGACATAAGTCCCGATACTCATAGAGAAGTTGGGTTGCTTTGCTTACCGTTTCTTCATCCCAATAATCTCCACTGGTAGCATACTTAGGCTGGTCTTCTGATCCAATGTTGACTGTCCGCGTCTTCAGGGGCTAAGTCACTTCAGGGGCTTCGACTACTTGTCTGTGTACGTCGCAGTGTCCTTCTGACTCATAAATATCAATGTTGCGAGGATCATCATCCTCGTCAATTGCGAGGTTATAATATTCGACTGCATGAGCTTCTTGTGCTTTCCAATCAGGTCGGTATTCTACTACTTTTTGGTCATCAAATACCTTAGTATGGATCAACCTGATAGCTACATCTAAAGATGGACAAACTTCATTAGTAGAAAAGGTAAGCACAAAACTATCAACAAGACAATCCCAACTTACAGTATCCTGGCGAAGCTCAGCCTCTGCATACCAGTCCTTTGCTATCGGTTCTAGAGTATGCACAAACCTATGTACCCATTCTTCCTGAGGTACATGCTGCCACACTTCATAGCAGTGTGCCAAATGTTCCTGAGGGCTAGTCTTTCCATCAAACCTTCTTTGCACCTCCTGGGGCTGGTCCATAAATCTCAGGTGAAAGAACTTCTGACAAGCTTCCCATTTAGGAATGTTCTTCTTATGGCCATTCCACCATCTGGCTGCTGTGGCTCTGAATACTGAATCCAGAGTCTCCATTTTCTGTGAATCTGGTATCTGGTATGAGAATTGTTCAATAAACTATTATAGGTCTGACAAGTCATCAAAAATAGGTAGGACTCTTACCTGTGCACCAAGCCATCTGAGAGATTTGGTAATTCTGGCACATCTATGTCCATGTAGCTCATAAAGTCTGTTCTGCCAGTTTTGTAACCCATCATCTGAATCTGTCATGTAGGAGCTGTCACACTGCCAATCCATGATACCTTTGGCAGTAGGTTCAACATAATCTTCTTCCTTCGCTGTGATATTATAAATATGGTCCAGGACATCCTGATCTTCATCATTGAGTGGTTCTGTGTACCTTTCTCCTTGAGAAGGGTCCAGTGGTATTATGACTCTCAAACCCTTCCCTTCGAAAGTCTTCTGTCTCTTCTTAAGGTTAATGACTGCAGCATTTTCCATTGCCCATTCAATTCCTAACAAGGCTGGATAGGGGTTGTTGTCGTCAATGATCTCAATAACTTCGAAGTCTGTTACAGTACAGACACCATCAATATCTACTAGGACATTAGGGAATCGTCCTAGGGGCACAATCTTCTGCTGATTGGCTAATCTAAACTGTATAGGGGACCAGTCAAGGGTAAGTTTTCTCATTTGTTCCCAGGTTTTCTTAGTTAAGACATTTACCTCTTATCTTAGGTCCAAGATAACATCAGTCATATCATACTCTCCTATCTGAGCATTCAATCTCATTTCTCTGCCATTCTCCTAACTCTATTAACAGCTTTTTCCTGACCAGAATTTTGCTGAGGTTCACAGGAAGCAATAACTTTCTGCAACTCACTTAAAGCATTCTGATTTCTTAAGAGCTTTAGACAACTCTGTAAAAAGGAGGACAATGTACTTACTTTTTCCGTCGAAGCTTCTTGCAGCTGTGACTGCTGCTGATGTTGTTGCACAAGTGCTACTGATGTGCTAGGAGCAGCAAAATCTCTCTTGGCTTCCATGAATGTCTCTTTTTCTCTTTCAATATCAAATGCTAGGACTTTCTCTGGGGCCTTACGAACCCAAGCCTCGTCAGGTTGTTTCTCCTTATTCTGTATATGCGTCGTAGCTCCACTCGGGTAACAACATTAATGGCTGGGGCAGGTCTTTACTTGATGGAAATCATATGAATATTCTAAGTAGGGGCACTGTTTCTTTCCTGAATTTTAGCTATCAACTGCAGGCACTGCTCGATCACATGATCTACTGCTCGGCAATACCGACATGTCGTAGTTTGGTTCCGACAGTCTCTCGCTAGATGTCTGGCCTGGTTACAGTTGTAACACACAACCTGGCCTCTTCCTCTTCTGTCCATACCACCATGACCACGACCTCCAAAAGCACCTCTACCTGATGCACCACCGCAGTAACCATAGCCATCATTGCTCTGTCCCTCATTTTGTACCCGATAGGCGTCATAGGTGTGCTCTCTCATGAGGTCATAACTGTAACACTCATCTTCATTATGTCCTATGGACTTACAGAACTTGCAGTAGGGGTTCTTTGGGACTTGCACATACCTCTATAACAGATAGTAATTCTCAGGTCGATGCTGGCCAGTTGTCCGACAAATCTCACAATATAGAACAGTAGGGTTGAACGGGTTTGGCGCACCAGTATTCAGGTAATTTCTTACCACAGGACACTGTTCCTTGTCATGATTTCTGTCCGACATTGTGTGCACCAAACCTCTTCACGACTTCTTTTTCCTTTCTTCATATCGCAAAGCTCCAGAGCCATTGTTGCCAATTGCGCTTGGATTTGAGTGATACCAGAATTATCTTCGACAGGAGCGGTTTCAAGCTTCATCGTGATTTCCAGAGCCTCTTGCTAGTCAGCAACCTTCTGTTGCATGAGTGGAGTTCTGATATGCGGTACCAATGCTGCAATGAATCATTCCTTGTGCTGCGCAGGTCCAATGGTGAAACTGACTTGGTCTAGAAGAACTTTGAACCTCTGATCAAAGTCCCACACCGATTTGTCGTGCCTCTGTTGAATCTCTTTCAATTCAGTGATACACTGCGATTCTGATTTCAACTTCTTAAATTCTTTGATTATTGTTGCTTTAATATCATCTAAGGCATGGCTCTGAGTACTGGAGAATTTCATGAACCAGGTCAAAGCCCGATCTCTGAAAGAAGTGACGAGCTACACCCTTCTTACATCTTGATCCAAAATATTCTTAGCATTCCACACTGCTTCACATAAAAACAAGAACTATTCTGGATCCTCTGATCCAGTTCCTTTGAAAACAGGAAGCTTAATATCATCATGCATGTGGGCCATAGTGGATCTAGGGGGGGTTGGAGGGGTACTGGAAATAGGCGAGGGGGAACTTACTGGGGTAGACTAACCTGCGACAGAAATGCTCGGGCTAGGGTGACTTTCGGACTGCAACAGGTTCTCAGGGATAACAGGTCTGCGCTGCGGCGTTACCGGATGGTTTCCAATAGAAGGGGTTTCTTTGGGTTCTGAATCTGCAGATTTACAGGGGAATACTCGGTATGCTGACCCAGGGAATAGGATCCAAAATCTCTCTTGTACCTTTTGCCACTTCGCAGCAAACCAATTTGCTCGTCGAAGGTATTTTCACTTGCAAACATAGGTTAGTAATACTAAATCTAATAGTCTGATTCAAGGAGCAATATACCTTTTTCAGCTAATAGCATTTTAATTCTCAAACTAAATGAATTCAAAAACTTACCCCTTGGTCCTTTGAAAAACTGTCGCTCGGCTTCACTAAAGGAAGTACTCGTGTCGATGGCGAACTCCGTCACAAATGCTTCAAGGATTCGTGTCGTCCAGAAATCAACAGCTCGAGATATCTCATTGGTCACCCTTTTCAATATATTAATTCTTGCAGGGGTCCAAGCAGGAAACTGACCTTCTTGGAAGTTCGTCCTTCTCTCTGTCAACCTGGATAACCACTGGTGCAACTCTATGTGGATACTACCAAAGAAAATTTCATAAACATTACAAAAAACATACCTTTGTAAAAAGTCATTTGCACTATGACGCGGATCTTTGTTCTCTTGCTTAGCGAATTTCAGATAAGTCTCATCAAGCCAATCACCGATTTTCTTCACAGAGGGTCTCCAAAACATAACCCTCGAGGTACGACGTAAACCCCTCTTGAGCAGATACTGAGTTCAACCGGCAACGAAACCAATTTGTTGGGCTATAGGGCAGACCCGGGTTTTATACCATTCACTTCGAACCAACAAAAGACCCATAGTGTTGGCCCTTTTGGCAACAACCTGCGTGCAGGTTGCAGTCTCACCCGAAATAGCTATGGGGTGCCGCAGAATCAGGTTTCTGCAAGAAGAAGAGGGATATTACTGTACCTTTATCCTTTAATAACTTATACTCATATAACACAGAGCTTCGACATTCACATATATAACTTCGCAGCTAGATAAATAGACAGTGACTTGCTTAACCCTTTACTGGGAATTCACAGCGATGTTAGTATTTTAGCAGTGATCTTACTTATCATATATATATTTATTAATGCATAAAAGAACATAACAGAAACAACACAAAGAACCACAACACCAGATATAACGTGGTTCACCCCCAGTGTAGGGGCTACGTCCACAAAACTGTGTTTTATTCAACTCTTTACAAAAACCACAGTTTTGATCTGTGCACTCAGCTGCAGATCCCTTCAAGTCCCCAAATCTGCGCACACAACTGCAGGCCTCTGCGCACACAGCTACAAATCTTCTTAATCATCCATAAACCCTCTGCGCACACAGCTGCAGAGGTCATCCATGCACACAGCTAGGACTTAACCTTCTCTTACAAAATAGCCTTAGCTTCGCATCAATTCATCTTACATCAAAAGCCTAACCTGACTTCTTTACAAGAGTGCTTATTTATACATTGCACTTATTACAAAACCATGGGCTTAAACCATGGGCACCCCGAACCCTAAACCCTGGACTTAAACTATGGGTTTATTATAAAAAGAGGACTTTGACTCAACCCCAACACCCCTAGGACTGTTTTGAGTCGTAACTCCGCTTACAAAATTCCACAAAAACCGTGGAGTTACCCACCTTAAGAACCGTTAGGGTGTGTGCCCCAACAATTCTTCTCCAAATATTATAAAATAGAATTCAAATGGGGCATGCTGCTTCGACAATTATGGATTGTTGGCACAAAAACCATTTGAGAGGAAACATAGGATTACAAAAGGTGTTTGAACAAATATTATGGGCATGAAGTAAGATGAAGAGGCAAAGAAAGATTATTTATCAAAATATTTGCAAGCCACTCATATAACTAGTCACCTTGCAGAATCCTAAATATTTATTCAGATCATCTGTAAGTTGAATAGCATCCCAATTGTAACTAAGAGTCGGCAGCATTAAACATGCTTTTGTGAGGTTGGGGCCAGGTCAAACAGAAATCTGGGTTGTGACAGAGCCTCCCCTAATTCTGTTTCTGTTGGTAAAGTAGCAAGCTGCAACGATGTTAAATCCTCTAAATCTTAGTTCTAGGGACAATCAACATGTCCTTTTTCAATCTGGGCTACTTAAATGCAATCTGTGGACTATGAAAGGCAATAAAAATGAAATATGAGCACTCTGGCAATGATTTGGTACTTAGATCACATGCATTGTCTCCTCCTTGGATAAATATAGTGATGCTTGAGGGTTAACTTGATGAAGCATATGACTTTGATGGAATATTGCTTAAAGGTTGATGCATGAATATACCTACAGAAAACTTTGAGCACATAGACAAAGTTGATGCTAAAGTCAGGGATGCTCTATGAAAAACATAGGCCAAATACAAAGCAATGCATGTCAAACATAGAGTCCCACATCAATCTGAGGATGGTGACAAAGTATGTTAATGCTTGGACAAGCTTTAATTCAAACAATACATCTTCACAAGTTGGAGCCTATTCAATATTATCGTTACACCATCATTTTGGCTGCAGGGTCTTGCTTTTTTGCTTGGATCTTCAAGCTTATATTGGTATATGGGATACATAATGTGGTGAGTTGGTGACCATCAATCGACTTAAGTTATATAAGACACTGTTACTGGAAGATGCTATACAAGTTATCCATCATCAAGACAATATTGAGTATACCAATGGCTTAGCTTTTGCTTGAGTATGTTACAAAATGTCCACACTAGGACTACTACTATCTAAGTTACGTGATAAATACGATGTAGGGATTGAGTATCTAATACAGGACATGTAGACCCCCGCAATGGGACAACAGGGGACATGAACAAATTATTTATATATTTTATATATAATAATTTTCAAAAATTACAGAATAAAATACAATTATATAGACATAAAGATGTACATTTTTGGGTAAGATCACTCTAAAAGAACACTGTTGTTTGTGAAATGATAAACACATCAAAATGTCCACACTAGGACTACTACTATCTAAGATACCTGATAAATATGATATAGGGATTGAGTATCTGATACAGGACATGTAGACCCCCGCAATGGGACAATAGGGAACACAAACAAATTATTTATATATTTATATATATAATAATTTTTAAAAATTACAGAATAAAATACAATTATATAGACATAAAGATGTACATTTTTGGGTAAGATCACTGTAAAAGAACACTATTGTTTGTGAAATGATAAACACATCAAAATAATGGCAACCTGTAGATGTACAAAATGCAAACAATCTCATTCTTTGTTCTCCTTCTCTATTAGGGTTTTTGCAAAAAATTATGTGTGAAATCAAGCAAAATGCTTCTTTATATCTCTGTTGGGCATACGTTTTTCATGCCCCACGTATCTGATTCATGGGACATGTGTCCTGAGCATGTCATATTCATAGGAAGGCAAGTTAGCATGTCAGCGAGTCTGATTCACATGTAGAGGGGGGATGTATTTGCATCTTAGCTACCTATTTGGTTGGTCATAAATCGACCTTGAATTTACAATCCCATTCTCTTATTGTAGTCACGTTTGCATAAGTCATTTAATAATTCAATGACATCTCAAAAAATTGAATAGAGCTGCTATGGAAATGGTTGAAATACTCTTTTGGTTTACTTGATTCATTTAATGCCTACTTACTGCATAATAGCATATGCATTTCATGATGAAATATCAACCACTCCTAGTTCAATATTAGAAAATTTGAATGTCTTCAGCTCTGCAGTTTACACTATAGGAATTGTCCTGCACATCAAGGTATATCCATCTACAGTTATAATGTTTGTGAAAGCCTAAAGGCTAGGATTCATGCATGCAATATTTAAAAAAATAGATAGAATATGATACCATCCTACTTTTCTGCATATATAAGGTTATTGGATGCTTAAAAGAAACAAGTGTGTTGGATAAGCCAATGACCAAGTCCATAATGGAGCAACTATGTTTGATAATTATTACTTTTATTCATATTGAACATTAATTTACAAAATATGAAAGTTTTTTGTATTTATGTTTCAATCTTCCTTACCATTTTTATTGACAGGGAAAGCCTTTTATCTGACTCATTGGAAAACTAATTTTATTTCAGAGGCAGCTGGAAATGCTTGGATCACAGCGAACAGGATTCGAAGACATGCTCAAATAGATGAAACAAAGGGTAACTTGCAACTTTTCTTGTTGGTTTATTTGATGGCTGTCAGCTGTTACAATTGTTTCTTAAATCTTTCCAGTCCCTATGTATTGTTTTTAATCATTTGATCACATCAGGTTGAATTTGGTGTATTTTTTAATTTTTTGACTTTGATATATCAATTGTAGAAAGTCCAATGTGTAACAAAAGATGTTCTTTGAAAATCTACTTAAACTAATCACTGTAAAAAATATTTTTTGAGTGTGTTAGCATTTTCCTGATGATAACATGACCTTTGTTGTTAGTCAACACTTTCACAACTAGAAGACTAAAACTCATCTGTTAACTGTCGGATTTCATATGGGTGCATATACACAATAATAGATAAACACACAGATGTTGAGAGAAAAACAAATGTGACATGTATTAATGATGTTGTAGTAAGTAAAACTTTGGAAGCTCGGGGAAGGCTACCCAACATACGAGCACCACTTTCTCAATTTTTATTTTCTAGTTTTAAAGTGTCTGGGCTTCAAAATCCCATGAGGACTAGCAAGCCCATTAAGGATGATCGACGGACTCACAATGAGTAGATTGGGAGAAATGATAAGCAGGCTGAAGGAATTGTGAGATAACCGATAGTTAAGCGTTGAAGGTCAAAGATTGATGGATATTTTACAGACATACTAGGACTCACAAATGTGAAGGGCATCAATAGAATAGTAGGCTCCTAGATGAATAATGAGTGTAGATGAGTGATGTTAGCATACTAGGATCATAACAGATAGGGAACACAACATAGGAAAACATGAGCAGGTTTGTAACCTAGCATGAAAAAATGTCCATCACATTATCCAATTTCCAGCATGAGTAGAAATCGTCTAGTAGGTTATTAACAGGTTCATGCCTTGAAGAAGGTTTTTGGAGACACTAGCAGGCTTGAAGTTGCCCAGTTTGTTGTAGTTGAATAGAGCAGGAAAGAAAAGAACTGCCTGAAAAAAAAAAGATGTCTAGGGCATCAATCTAACACCCAATGAGACGTGAGCTTGAAAAATGAAGAAGATTTGCAAACTGCTAGACTTCTGAAGAATTTGTGGAACCCTGAGAAACAAATTTTTAGAGAAGAACAAAAAACATGGTTTTTGTAGATCCTTGTATACCGTAAGAAATATAGAGCAACAACCATGATTTTATGTTGTATAAGGTGCAAGGCCTGTGGGTTTTAGAACTATCAACAAGACCAGAGCAAGATATATCTTGACATTTTGCAGCAATAATTTGCACAATTCGTAGATGTGCTGTAGAGTAGGCATAAGAGTGGGGTAGACGTCTCCAAAGGTATTTTTTAATTTCTTTGAAAATTGTGAGAGAAAAATTCTTTAGGTACACCTACAAACATATTACACCCAAGAATGTGGGTATTGGATGGAAATGTCCAGGTGAAAATGGACTTTCAGATAAATTCAGTTTTAACATTTTCAAACTGTAAGTTTGTTTTTATCACGATAAGCTTATAAAGATTTTTATGTTTTGGTCAGAAGAGGTAATTTCGGAGTCTGGTTGAAGCAATTATATATTTATAATGTTGGGTCTATCCAACTCAATGATTTTGGGTACTTAGGTTCTGATTGTCCTTTTCAACATTAGGCATCAAATACTTGGATAGGTAAAAGGTTAAAGCCAAGCATAAAATCTGATTGTCTTCAAGAAGACTGGTTAGAAAATGTTGGAAAAAGTAAAAATTGTGAAGAGAAGGTTGAAATTATCTTTTAAGAGCAAGATATGATTATTTTCAGGTGCAGTGGACTAGATTGTTGGATTCTTAAGATGACTTCATTGGCCTGGAAAAAATCTGGTCAAGTTGCAAAAGAACCCATAAACGTTGGCTGTAACAAAGTAACTGGAGAAATGCCATACCTATGTATCTATTCTAGAAAACCAGCTTACATCACGGCTATTTACCCAAGGCTCTATGGATAAGAGATGATCATACATGGCCTTTAGAACAAGGGTTGGGCCATAATAGGAAAACTATTAATCAATGTGTACCAGTACAATTGTTGGACTATGGACAGGAGCTGACCATATGAAGCATTAAACCATAGAAAGACCATCTTGCTATTGGGTATGAACTCTTACTTACTGTTGTTTATATCATTTCACCACTGTTTTGGGTTATAAGATGGTTTTTCTTATACTTTTTCCAACTAAAACATTGTCCAAAATTATTGTAGCTTGTTGTAGGTCACTTACTGAGATTACATATACTGCACATAATTTGACTGCCAAGATTCAATAATTATTGTTGTACACAGATATGATTGAGGTTTTTTAGGCTTCTTCAATATCCAAACTATTGTTAGAGGAAGGATGCAAATCAGAGTGTTGTACATGTGCCCTGAATTGCAAATAAGAGGATTGGGTTCACATCAGAGCTTTATGATGCATGTTCTCATCAAGTCTCTTAACAATGCTTTGTATTGTATAGGTTTGTCTAGTTTGTGAGCACTCTAGAGGGCCTTGAGCTGGTTAACACGGTTGAACTTGAAATTATACAAATTGCAGAATCAATTAGAGTCCAATGTAGCAAGGCTCTAGCAGTTCACTTAACTATTGCTTTGAGACTTCTTTCATGTCATGTGTTAATCCATTTATCCTTTTTTGTTTTGCAAGATATTGATAACCCCCCCAAATATGGTGCAAGTGGACCAACAGAATGTAGGTAAATGTCCTGCGATTCATATATCAAGCTTTTCCATTGCAGAGCTTGTGAATTCTAGTCGAAATTCTTTATAATTTCATCTCTTAAACACCCCATTGCCAATGTTTCTCTCTGATTTTAGATTTTTGTGTTGCCAACTTTTCTATTTACGTTTCTGTCATTTGAAGATTGATTTTTATTTTCCTTTTGTTTCTAAATATACAGTTTCCTATGTCCTATTGTAGTCATCTATATTATTGTGAACATGTATAGACTTCACCGATTACCAAATCTAAAACTATTTTTCACTAGTGTTATAATTTTGACACTAGAATTATCCTTTCTTAATAGTATATCTAGGACAATTGCCTCTCAACAATTTAACAAACTAAGAACCATTTTGATGTTCTTGGCCCTTTAACATAAATATCAAGAGCCGTCCTCTTCCTTTTTCTCTTTCTCTCTCTCCTCATTCTACTTTTACCCTTAGCACGCTTTGACATATGCATTGTGTAATCGACATGGTTTTGGTTTTATATCTGCACTACTTCTCTGCTTTTAGTATGGTAGTGGTAGGATTTGCTTTTGCACTCTCGCATTGAATTCACATTGGTTGTAATTTCAAGTTCCCAGTGACCAATATGGTGATCACTGATTGGACATTAATAAAATTATGTTATCTTATGTGTGCATAAAGTGCTTATATTGATGGATGTACCATTGAATATATTGATGGATGAAATATGACAAAGTATTTAACCTTGTCCAACTCTTTCATATGGATTCACACCAGGCACATATGTACAGATAGAGGAATATAAACATTAAGTTACCTTTTTTAACCTTGTAGTGTTGTGGCTGAAAGTAAAGTAAGTCAAATCTATTTTTCATTTCCATTTAAGGTGAAATTGAGCCAATTAATTTCAATCTATTTTGGTGGGCATTTTCTCTCTATTTTGTACGAAACTATGAAATATTTTTTCTATTTCCATAGAACTTGGATGGCAGTGGGCACTTGTTTATATTTTCTTGGACCTTGGGAACATAATATTGGAAATTTAAGGTCTAAACATGTCTTAGTAGTCAAGTTGTATTTTGTAACGCCATTTACAATCATATATAGGTAGTGAGCACCATCGACCATGGAAAAGGAAGTGATATGTCATCACTTCCTTGGCTTGAGTTGTGTGTGGAAACTATAAATAGTTCTCTATGAGATAAAAGTTGTTGAATGAGCTCATAGACCTTTGGACTACATCGGGTTTCCAGATTGATGTTGAAACTTCAATGGAGAACAATATAAAGAATCAAAGTGACATACAATATTTTAGGTAGAGTATAGCTAAGCTTTATAGGTTTGGCTATAACATAGATCTCTATGCTTGATAATAGTGCTGGAAAATAGCCTCAAAGAATGTCCCAATCTTCTTGTATTTGATATATCATTTGCATGATCTTATGTGTGATAAAGTGTTTTCTCTGGTTCTATAGGTTTTAGATTTGGATACAAAGGGCTATGCTCCACAGATACAAAGTTCATGAGACAAGTTAATTTCCAGAGGAAAGGAAAATTAGTAGGGTGTGTTCTGAAGGAAATATGAAATGGAGCCAATAAATTTTATGTAGTTGTTGCAAAGTACATATAGTATTATTTTGTAGGTGTTTTATTATAGTATGTGTGATAATCTTGTGTGAAAATATGTTATAAATGTATTGCTTAAAATGCTAGCATGGGGATAATATGTAGAGAGCGAGAAACCCAAGTAACCTAGATAAATTGTCAACATATAGGTTTTTTTATCACTATTAATATCTATTGCAATATAGCAGCATTGCCGCACACAACACAGATGTGAAAGCTCTTGAAGACACCTAATAAGGTTTCCCAAGGGGTGAGACCATAACTCCAAAAGTAATGGTCAAATTTCATTGTGATGGTAGAATGTGTTTTGCTGAGAAGGCTACTCCATATCATGTGCTACAAAATTCGTCTATACCCTACTCTCTTCATTTGTTTATACAAACTTTCAAACAATGCATATATTTTTTTTTTCTGTTTGAAAGTGTGACCTATCTTCACCAACAAATGTATGCAAACTATTCTTGACCTCAATCTAGCTATCTCATCCAACCTACCAACCTTTGCATACATGTATAACAAAGATACATATGCAACAACAATCTTCGGAAAAATAAATTGGATTTTAAGCATGGCTGTATTTAGATCTTATTTTTTTTTCTTGGAATTATAAATAATGCAATATGGGTGTTAATATTGCTCATTTCCCCAATTCTTAAAGGGTGATAGCTCAATGGAAGAGAGCTTTCCTTATAAGGAGGAGGTTGGTGGTTCGATTCCTCCATGCCCTAATGATATAACAATATTGTTTTTTTTAATAAAATATATTTTATTATGATTTATTATGGCCATAGGGGGGCTTTCAAATCGCTTTTGTATGTTTCTACAAGGGGGGTTCGACACTTCCTTCATATGTCACTATGAGGGGGGTTCAAAATTAACTTTGTATGTTACAACGAGGGGGGTTCTAAACCCTCCTTGTCACTATTTATATGAGGGGGGTTTATAACCACCCGCTATGGGTTTGTAAGATGGAGTTTTAAAAGGGGGTTTTGAACTGTCTCTGTAGGTGTCTAAGAGGGGGGTTTCAAACTGCCCTCGTAGTTACCTACTAGGGGAGTTTGTAACCACCCCCAAAGGTTTGTAATAATGAATTTTAGGGGGGGGTTTGAACCACCTCCATTGGTGTCTATGAGGGGGGTTCTGAACCGCCTGCATTGCTGTCTATGAGGGGGGTTTAGAACCGCCCCTAAAAGTCATGTTTTAGGGGGGGTGGAACTGCCCCCAAAAGTCTCTTTTAGCACCAGTTTTTATCTCTTATAGAACCACCCTTAAAAGTATAAAATTTTAGCATCGGTGTTATTAGGGGTGGTTTTATTATGACTACCCTTAAAGGTTTCTAAGATGGATTTTTAGGGGAGGGGGGGTTAGTACCTCCCCAAAAGAATTGTAATGAGGAAATTTAGGGGGGGATTGGAACCGCCCCCATAGGTGTCTACGAGTGGGTTTAGAACCTCCTCTTAAATTCACTTTTGTGGGGGGTTTAGAACCATCCCCAAAAGTCACTTTTAGGGGCAGTTTTGATCTCTTCCAAGACCGCCCCTAAAATTCCATACTTTTAGCGTTGTTGCTATTGAGGGAGATTTTGTAAAGAGCGACTCTAATGCCAAAACCAACCCCAAAAACGACTTTTTGAGGTGGAAGACAACCCCTCCTAAAAGTCAAATTTTTTGTAGTGTCTATTGGAATGATCTCTCTAGGAGTCTTCACCTTCTTATCTTGAAGAAAATGTATTAGAATACTTATACTTTGCATGGCACATTGGAATGTTGGAATAATCATGTCCTAAAAAAGACGAGCATTTCTAGCAAGCCAAATGCTGCAACTAATGAAAGCCAGGAGGGCTCTAAATTCCTTCAAATCATTATTATTACACCAAGCATGTTGTTTCCTATCCATACAATCAGTCCATTTATGAAAGCTTCCACATACCTCCAATCTTTCTTAATATGAACACACTCCACTGCTAGATGCATATTACTCTTCTTAGCTTCTTTACAAAGGCAACACTTTTTTGAATCCTTTGTATTCCAGTACTATAATAAGTACCACATTAATGCTTTATTGGATAACAATATCCACAATTTTTAGTTTTATTTTTATGGGAAATGCATCTTCCAGACTACCTTCCACCACCAGTTGAAATCCCCCTTCCAGTCTTTCTTTAAGAGCACACCATAACCATATTTTGGTGTGTACTTCCCATTCAGTGCATGAGTCTCGACTAAAGAAATCTTGTTTCCTTGAAGACAAACATGGCTTGAATGTATTTTCCCAATAAAACCTTCCCAGCTTCTGATATTCCCCCCACTGAACCCCAACATATCTACCATTATCCATCCTTGCTTCCACTTTGAATTTTTTGAAGGATTGGATATTTGACTTAAAAAATAGAAACCCATTGACCAAAGAAACATTACCATGTGCAATGTGTTGAGGCCTGGAAATTCTCAGGCGACAACAGTAAGGGATTCTCCCCAGTCAACGTTCCCAACTATCCTGTTAACTGTTTGGTATAGGGAATCCGTCCAGTTTGCAGTCTGGCTACCGTAGCTCAAGGTAACAAAACAAGGTTTTACCGGTTGCTGTCCAGTCCATCGTGTATATTTTTGTATTTTTTGACTTATGTATGATGTGTAGATGCCTAATTAACCATGCAGGGTGATGAGGATGCAAGTAGCATCACAATGTGATGCGCAGGTTCTTACCTCTCGTCTTAGGCCCACAAGCATCTAAATCACATCCATGGAATGAAACTAACTACCTATCTATCTATCCCCGGGGAGCAAACTGAAATTGATTGAGTAATGTAAAGTGTGCATGCAACATAAAGAGAAACTACAGTTAGCTGATTATTTCTTCCCAGATTGCATGAACAATTAAGGATATTTCACAACTAGATAGCCAATTGTTTAAGAACAACATTCATTACTCATAGTGGAAATCTTCATAAATAAACCGAAAAACATTCATACAAGAACATAGTTTCAAAGAGTTAGAATGGTCTCACGGTTAATGGACACAAAGATGAAAACAAAATAGTTCCTCTTCAACAAATCCATAGCACAACATTAGAATATTCCACCAAGCTTTCTCCAATAGGCCAACTGTAATTTTCTATTGCAAAAGGAACTAGTTCTTCTTACAATATGCCTTCACCAGTCTCGCTGAGAAAAATTCCTTTTTTCCCTCTTAGTCTATTACATTTATACAAAAGGGTGAGATGGTTGGGCTACCCAAAATGACCTTTGGGCTGCCCAACTCTTCATTTCCCATCGTTCAATTTTCCTTAACGATTTACAAAAGTGTTACAAAATACAAAAGAGACCACTCCTTTATGAAGAGGGCCCCACTTGGGTGTCAAGGAATTTCTTCCATTTCAAGGCTTCAGTGAAATGCCCTCAAATGCGCAGGGTTCCAAGAACTGGATATTGATTTCAAATTTCTTAGCCTGGTTCTTTATAGCCTCCACTTTGGCTGCGCTCAACCGAAGTTGGTCCTCCAAAAGCTGTACACTAACTGCCAAATGGCCCACTTCACTTCTCAGTATCTGGTCATCAATGGACTTGATGCGTTGCACTCTTGCTTCTTCTTCCTCTTGCCTTTTCTGTAATATCTCCATAAACGAATTGTGGTCTGGGAAGCTAAACCAAAAATCCCTCCGCAACGGACAACCACAGCGTAGATCCAGCTGCAGAGACGCGCATGGCGGGAAAACTTAGAAGATCGAACATCGGAGAGTTTCTGAATCGGAGGCTGAAAGCTTATTTTGCTCCGCAATGGTGGAAAGCTAAACCAAAAATCCCTCCGCAACGGTGGGGACAACCAGGAGCAAAACCTGAATCGAAAGACAACTATTGACATATCGGCAAGATTGGCACTTCCGTCATCCACAACGGCGGAAACGTAAAGCCTCCCACCATCCGCAACGAGACTTAAGTCGGAAGCAATAACACTTAAAGGCTCGGAAAGTTTGGAGCTTTGGCAGCCGTAACGGCGGAAAAGAAAAGACCTTGGGAAAGCGACTAAAGGCTTACGCATCGGCTGGCGGATCGCTTTACACATCGGGTGTTAAACCCTTTTGAGAGCCGCAATGGCGGAAGAAAATAATCAAAAAAATTCCGATGCAAAACCAAAAGGCATCCGACATGAAAACAAAGAAATCGAAAAAAATAATTGAAGTCAAACCGAAAATCTATCCATAATGGCGGAAGAAGAAGTGACAATGGTTCTGATACAAAACCAACCCCCAGCCGATTTCGCCAACCGAGTCGGGAGAAAAGTCAAAGTTAAAACCAAACATCCATCCGCAACGGCGGAGAAAAACTAGACCAAAACCTTCTGACATAAACCCAAAAATCAGCCGACGGATCGGAAGACGAAACGCAGACTCACCCGCAATGGTGGAAAACGAAAACAACGACTCACCCGCAACGGCAGAAGATCAAAACAAAATACCTTCTGATCCAGACTGGCTTCAAACGCAATTAAAGGAAAATGATGAAGGTTTGATCAATCATTGAAATTCTTAATCATTTTCGAAAAATGGAAAACAATTGTAGATTAATCCAAGCATAAGCAAGTATTTTTGAAACGTTCTCAAACCAAATTCAAGAAGACGATTGAACTAATTCAAGCAAAAGGAGGGTCCTAATTTTTTTTGGAATTTTGGAAATTTGTTGCAGCTGCAACACAATGGTAGCAAATGAGAAAAATCACTTCCCACACACAGATCCTCTCCTAAGCGTACACTAATCTTGTCACCTATCTTCCAAGTCAACCCATCCCCAATCAAAGAAAAAGTCGAAACAATTGTTTTCCATGTGACCAAAACATTGCACATTGATTTAAATGTCTTTCAAATGCTTTGAAAAAGTCCCGGTCCTCCTAACAACCTTTACATGCTTTTCACTACCAAATCCTTGGAGTTGATATTGTCTTCCAACTTTTTCAAGAATTCCTTTTCTTTTCAAATCTAACGGAGCATAAGAATATCATACTTAATTTTGAATTCTTGTCCAACACACCATGGGATCCAGGATAAACAACAGTACATTGGTATGGTTGTTAATACCGATTTGATCAATACCATTCTACCTCCCTTAGAAATCCAACACAAACACCAATGTGCTAGTCTCTTTTCACATTTAATGATCAACCATTCCCAATCGCTAATATGATAGGAGGGCTTAAGACAAAAACCCAAAGAGAGTCGATCCTTCATCAATATTGATAACCTTAAACCCCGACTACATACCGAAGCACCATAGATCGTCCTCCTCAACTCCTTCTCTTGATATTGTAGACTTTTTCTGCATTTACCACCATCCATGTTGCACTACAAAAAAAATCAAGAATATTTGCCATCTTCTCTAATTCCCTTTTCGTTCCATCATAGAATATCAAGATATCATTGACAAAAATATGTGTAAGCTAAACTTACCCCCCCTACAAAATCCTTTTATGCCTCCAATCCTCTTAGGTTCCTTAATTATTCTAGTCACACGTTATGCTACAAAGAGAAATAACAAGGGAGCTAAAGGGAACCATTGCCTTACCCCTCTCTCATGTCTGAAAAGGATGGATGTCTCTCCACTTATCATAAACCTAAAAGGAGAACCATCATCACACATGGCATAATCCATCGTATAAATGGAACACAAAACCCAACTTGAGATAAAATCATTCGAAGGAATACTCGACTTACATGATCATATGCCTTTGCAAGATCAATCTTTATCATCATTTCCTCTAACGATGAATGAAGGATTTTCTAGGCTATTCCTATAGCTTTGTGAATCTTTCTATCTGCTAGAAACTCAAGCTGTTCATTAGTAAAATTAGAGATGGTAATGTCCTTTTATTCTATTAGCTATGATCTTTGTGACCATGTTGTAAATGTTGTTTCATAATGAAATTGGCGTCTTGTCATCTAGACAATCCATATTATCCCTTTTTTGGTACGAGAGAGATGAATGTTGCATTGAAATCCCTTAACATCTTTCCTTGCTTTCTAGAAACCTCAATTACTCTTAACAGATCCTCCTCCACTGTATCTATAATGCTTAAGAAGTACCCAATAGACATGCTATTAGTACTTGTGATTTTTTCTATTTAAGGCTATGAAGAGTCTTCTCTAATTCTTATATATTTCTTTCATTAGTTCCTTGTTATCTCCATCATTCTCAAGATTAGGATATATATTATAATTGGGCTAATTTTACTGCTCCTTCCTTAGAAACCTTTTCATCCACTTTGAAGAGTTTTCAGAAATGATCCAACCCCACTTTTGCCAAATATTCAAACTTGGAAACCACCTCGTTATCCTCATTCTTAACTTCTAAATTGTTGTATTCACAATTTTTTGGTGATTGGCAAAATTATGGAAATATTTCATATTCTCATCCCCCTAGCTAGTCACAACGCCCTACTTTTCATTCTCCATTAAACTTCTTTATTTTCTAGAAATTTCCTTCTTTTAAGTTCTAGGTCTTTCACTTCATCCCTTGTGTCCTCCTCAAGGA
The DNA here is from genome assembly GCA_001517045.1 of Pseudotsuga menziesii. Classification (NCBI taxonomy): domain Eukaryota; kingdom Viridiplantae; phylum Streptophyta; class Pinopsida; order Pinales; family Pinaceae; genus Pseudotsuga; species Pseudotsuga menziesii. The sequence goes on from LPNX010393608.1 coordinate 158,819, forward strand.
ACCTTGGGTCCCTCTACCTCGCATATAATAACCAACCTTGACTTAATGGATTAATAAAGCTCTGTGCTCTCCCAATTTCTTATTTCAATCCCAAGAAGTGACTGATTTTTTTGCAATCTTCAAATTATTTCAGAATTGTATAGCTTTCAACTCCCTCAAATTTATGTCAAATGGATTCCAAGAATATTTTTCAATAGCTAAATAGAATCCCCATCTTCTAAACATGATGGATTGTGTTTGAAGGAACAAGACAGTTTTTCCAAGTCTCCCTCCAATTCAATCACCATTGGATGGTAATATGAATCCCATGTCCCCTCCCAATCCACTGTCGAATATGCACTGGAAGCTATAAAAGACCCTCCAAAACAAGAAAATGATCCAGGTGTTTCACTATGAAGTCATTCCCTCCTCTTTTATTAGACTAAGTCGGTTCAATTTTATTGGTTAGCCCATTACATTCCATCATTCTCAAGAATAAATATGAATAAAAGATCTAGACACTCATTCAGTCCCCAATTCTACGACATACCCACAAAAAAATTTAAATCTCCTCACAAAATAATATTACACTCCTTAAAACAGGTCTTAGCCACCACCAATTTCCCAAAAGAAATCCGATCGCTATTCGGACTATATATATTCAAAAACATGAGTTCCTTCCTTAGTTCAAGAGAATGTAAGGTCACTCCTAGTCCTAATTAAGAGGCCCAATAATTTATAAGTTTCATACTTTGACTATGCCAACCCAAAATTAGACCTCTAGATTTTCCTTTAGCATTTACAACCCAAATTCCCATCCATTGAGAAAACCATTCAATCCTTTCACAAGTTCCTCACCCTCACTCATTGTTTCTAAAAAAAAGATCACATCTGGCTTCAAGTTACTAACCAGTCTCCTAAGTGCTACCATTTTGAAGCACTAACAAGCCCCCTGCAATTCAAGGAAACAAAAATCATAAAGAACCCCTTATTCCAAGGGCTTTCGTTGCTCTAAGTACCCCACTGATAGATCTTTGTTTTCCTGAAGCTACATCCCCACAACATTTTCTTGATCTAACTGGAGAATATATTTCCTTCCTTTACCTATTTTATATTTTTCCACATTCTTACCTAGCTCGCTTGATACTTTACCAAAAAACCCCTCAAAGCCTTGCTTTCGAGAACGGAGGAAATATCGCCCTTCCTCTTCCAATGTCCCTTTGTTCAGAAAGACATCCTTCTCATTAGGAGAAACAAAGGGTTGATTCTCCACCTGAGAATCTTGGAAATTAACCCCAGACAATAATTCGTTTGATGGAGTACCTTTTTGAAAAGGAAGTTCCAAAGCTTTTCTTAAAAACTATCTCCCTTTGTTCAGAAAGACATCCTTCTCATTAGGAGAAACAAAGGGTTTATTCTCCACCTATGAATCTTGTAAATTAATACTAGACAATAATTCGTTTGATGGAGTATGTTTTTGAAAAGGAAGTTCCAAATCTTTTCTTAAAAACTATCTTGAAAGAGTGCCTAGATTCTCACCATTTATCTTGTACTTCCCAAATGAGTCCTTTTCATTTAACGTAGATTCTAAAGAAAGAATATCAGATGATAAATTCTTCCCTAACCTTATTGGAATGTTCTAGATGTCGACATTACTATCCATTGCTTGCTGATGAACTTCTATATCCTTTGAAGGTGATTCAACATATTTTTCAAGCTCCAATGGCCTCTTTCCAACCCTATTATCCTTTCCCTTCTACTGTCTTTTTTTCTTCCATATTTTCCTGCGAAAAAGAAGTGTACATTGTACACAAACTCCAATGGCCTCTTTGCAACCCTGTTATCCTTTCCTTTCTACTGTCCTTTTTTCTTCCATATTTTCCTGCGGAAAGGAAGTGTACAGTGTACACTCTGCTACTATATGACCATACTTATGTCACCTATTACACTTGAATGGTTCGCCTATATAGTTTAGAGCTTGAACATGAAACTTATTTCTCACTATTCTCTCGATATTTTATGCTAATCCCTCTCGAAGGTTAAGATTTACCAGAATATGAGCCACACAATACACCCTTGATTCTAGATGTGACTAATCTGCCTCCACATAGGAGCCCAAAACATTACCCACGACATGGAAAAATGCAAAGACCAAAATTCAAATGGAAGATTGAACATCTTAACCCAAATTGCGATGGAATCCAAACTTTCCTTTCTTGCATCAAATAATGGATTCAAACGCTTCAAAAAGATTGAGCAAGAATTCCATCTCCATTCTTTCTTTAGGATTCTGGATGCACAGATCTAAATTGGAATCTAAATGCCAGCTATCCCCTTGGGAGAATAAAAGATACATGATTATACCCTAATAAAGCTCCCCACTCTTTGTCCACACAATCTTTCAAGCTTCTTTCACCTGCTCTAAATCCCAGAACTTGACCCACCTAAACTATTTCCCCATATTCCACAACTTCATTCGTTTTGACATCAATCTCTAACACTAGAGCTATCGGTTATTTTCTCAATGTATTACTTTCTAAATTGACAATAGGTTCCTTTCCATCCTTTATCTTTCACCCTTAAGAATTCCAAGGTAGTATCCTTCTAAGAACTCAAAGTCCTTTTCTCTCCCAAATTGATAACCTCGAGAAGATAGAATACATTTATTTTTCCCACCTTATCATGACTATTATCCTTCTCACCTTGTAGATAACTCTTAAGAGTATCCTTTGTGGATAATGTCCTAAAAGTGTCCTCTATGGATAGCATAGTGATTTCAGATTTCCAAGGTAGTATCCTTCTAAGAACTCAAAGTCCTTTTCTCTCCCAAACTGATAACCTCGAGAAGATAGAATACATTTATTTTTCCCACCTTATCATGACTATTATCCTTCTCACCTCGTAGATAACTCTTAAGAGTATCCTTTGTGGATAATGTCCTAAAAATGTCCTCTATGGATAGCATAGTGATTTTAAGAATATGCAAGTGAATATTCTACAGATATTTTTGATTACGTGCATCCTTGAAATCAATATTCTATAGATTTTATGATTCCGTGCATCCTTGAAATTAAAGGTTACAGACAAAATAATATAATATGCAAAGGGAATCCAAAAAAAGAGTGAAAACATAACCATTAATGGTGTTCAAATACATAACACATTGTACATAATCACACACACATAAAAATTGACATTATCATTAGAACAAAGTAGAAAATAAACATCCAACAAAGAATACAAGGTCATTAACGACAAAAATTAGCATAAATCATGGAAACCTGAATTGTAATTACATTTAATCCCTATGAAATCTTTTCATAGGTTGCATTGAGGTTAAAAGATAAAAGATAGATCAAGGATTATTTTCCTCATTGATCCTAATCGATCATCTTTCATCTTGGACTTTTAAAAAAAATTAGTGTCTAGTTTTCTGAAGATGTTGAAGTATTTATGTTTTTCTCGACAACTTTTGCACAATAAATGTAAATGCAATATGCACAGAAAAAATGTAATTTCATTCTAAATTCTAACTTATGATGTGCAACAGTTTGTGATGTGTTACTTAGCTGCATTTAAACTAAGGTCTCTGCATAGGAAAATGATAGTTACAACAAATCACAGATCTCAAGAAATCGAAAACAACTGATACAAAACCCAATTTCACATTTTCCTGAAATTGTACCTTGTCATTAACAATGTATTATGTTTGTAGATATGCATCCCATTTAACTTCCATTTAAAAATCAATTAAACTGAGATAAATCATCCTGGTATTCTGTTAATTTTTAATCACATCCATGCAAGGAACTAAAAGATCACAAAGAATTTGTAAAAGGAAACCAAAAATTTAGAGGAAGTAGACTCCATCAATGTTGTACAAAATCTGAAACGGAGAGCACAAGTGACAATGAACCATACTAAATAGAGATAATAAAAATCTAGCATATCATTAAAATCATTTCGACTATAGCATTGGCTTCTATTGGTGAAGATCGTATTAAATTTCCATAAACAAGAGATTTGAAAATAAGAGCAAGCATTCCAAAAACAAATAAACAAGAAATTTGAGAATAAGTCTAAGCATTCCATAAACAAATAAGCAAGAGATTTTAGAGTAAGATTAAGCATTCTAATATTTTGCTAAAGTTTGAATCACACGTATCTAAGAAACTAAAAGGTTATAAAGAATTTTGTAGAAGAAAAATAAAAAATTATGAGAGAATAGAACATGAAAATCCAACCTACACAATATTTATTGTCTTCTTGGGAATTCTTAACCTCTAAGAGATCTTCATAACAACAAAAGCATGATGGAAAATCCATACAAAACTCAATCTCTGAAATTCTTATAATCATTTTTCACTTGCACTCTATTATGTTGATGAGCCACTGTATAAAAGATAGTTTCCAATGTGAGTAAATAATGGTTACTATTGGTAAAATAGAAGGTTGAGAAATTCTCTACCATTTTTTAGTGTGGATGAAGAGATGCCTGTGAGTGTAAATGAACAAAAATTTGCATGTTGCAAGAGTCGGTGCTGCTAGAAGAATCCTTGTTCAATTGCTTAGCTTGATCAAGTGTTAGGGCTGACGAGACTTGTCCATCAACACTATTGCATAGAGGTGAGTCCAGGGTCAAATATCTGGTGTAATCATCGAGCCTTGATATTGATTTGCAATCCTTATCTTGAGGTTGGAAAGAATATGGAAGCCCATTGTAGTACTTATCTTTGGGTTTAATAGAATATGAAATCACCTTAACGGATGACCTATTGGTGAGGCCTGAGAAAGGGCCATTTAAATTTGGAGAAACTCTACTTATGGGAGACCTCATAACAATCCATTCACCAGAGGGGCTTGTGAACTAATTAGGCTGCTCTGCAATGTTGTTGGTTTCATCTTTTGATGCCAATTGCAGAATATGATCTCGAGCCTCTCTACAATGCTGTCGGTTTCATGTTTTACTGCCAACTGCAGAATCTGTTCTTGAGGTGAAGGACTCTAGAGTTGCTAAAATGCCTTCATTCTCTATCCTTCACCACATGCACCTGCCTACCCTGCAGTGGGAAGATTACCCTACAATGCAAAAATAAGACAACTAGGCACATGCCACTAGGAAAAATGAAACAAAATTGGGATCCACTAGAAGAGAAGAGCAGGCGGGATTCCATCCTTGTTATGCATCATCAAAATCCAGGGGACTAATCGGATTCAACTCTATTTAACTTCTATAAACAAATAAACAATGGATCTGCCAATAAACATTCCAATATTAGGGTAGATTTTGAAACAGGTTAATCCTGAAAATTATAAGGTCTCAAAGGTTTGTGAAAAGAAACTTAAATCAAAGAACATGGTGATCAAAGTTGTTCAAAAAGAGAACATGGTGATCATGCACCATACCACACACATAAAAAAAATCAACACAACATAGACATTCAAGAACAAGGAATACACACAGAAACATACAAATGAACAAGAAAATATAGCAGATGACCTGTAAATGCAAAGGAGATGAACTTGAGAAGCATTTCTCATCAACAAAAAGTGTTAAAACAAATCACATCCAAAGCTCGATTACTTTTCTGGATTGCAATGTTAATAAACGTGGCACTTGATTTCCATGAATAAATTAACAATGGCTTTGACCATTTTAAAAATTGCAGTATTCTACTAAATCACTAATTGCATGTATCATGATGATGGAAATTAATGGTCATAAATACTATATAGCTAATTTTATTAATGGCCAAAAATTAATCATAGTAAAGAAGAATTATGCATCAAAATATGAAATAATTAGAATAAAATAAAGAATATACATTCAACATCGAATGTAAAGATGGAGCTGACTTAAATTAGTAAAAAGAAGGAAATGGACAAGACACCTTGATGAAATGAAGAGCTCACACCATCACACAAATTTCCTATAAAATTTGATAAGCATTACAATTGATTACATTTCAAATTTCTGCAAAATATGTAAGGACATGCAGCCATGAAAGTAAAGGTTAAAGAGAAAAGAGGTTGCAAAAAGAAATCAGAAAATTGGTAGAAATTGTCTTGATTAATGGTGTTCAAATAGAAAACACATTAATCAGGAACCATAACACAAATATAAACATGTGATTGGAAAAAAATACAAAAACAATTCTTCAACAAGAAGTAATAAAGTAATATATAGACAAGGGAAGAACTCCGACAACATTTTTCATCATCTTGGAAGTAATCCACCTTGAAGGATATTGCATAAGCATGAACAGAATTGAATCACAGGGTATAGAAACAACCAATACAAAACTGAATCTTTCACATTATGAATTTGTCCCTTGTTCTATTGATAAACAAGTAAACAATAAACTTAAAAATAAATCTAAGCATTCCATAAGCAAATAAACAAGAGATTTGATACTAAGATGAAGCATTTTAATACTTTGCTAAAATTTGAATCACACGCATCTAAGAAACTAAAAGGTTACAAAGCATTTGTAAAATAAAAAGAAAAAATTTAGAGAAAACCAAAAAGACAAAATGAAAATCAAAGGTTACAAAGCATTTGTAAAAGAAAAGAAAAAATTTAGAGAAAACCAAAAAGACAAAATGAAAATATAGCATACACAACCCTTCTTGTCCTCTTGGCAATGTTTCACCTCTAAGGGCTCTATATAGCAACAAAACATAAAGGTAAATCAAGAGAAAAAAATTAATCCAAACAAAACTTAATCACATAATTTGTTATAATTATTTCTTTTCAATAGCATTATATTCTGTTAAATTCTATAAACAAATAAATAATATGTCAATAAACATTCCAATATCAGGCTAGATTTTTAATCACATTAATCTAGAAAATTATAAAGCTTCAAATAGATTGTGGAAGGAAACTTAGAAAACAAAACAAATGGTCTCCCCTCAAAGTTGTTCAAACATAAAACATGATGATGATGCACCCTATCACATACCATAGACATCTATGGGCAAAAAAAACACAAACACAATATAAACATTCAACAACAAGAATATACACAGAAACATAAACATAAAAATAAACAAGAAAATCTAATAGATGAAATGCAAACAAATAAAATGTTAAGGAAAGCATAAAATTACAACCTCTCCATTGACGTTGTGGAAACCTATTAGAGAATAGGGGCTGCGCTTGATGACTTCAAGTCATTAGATAAAAAATAGAACCAATGAAAAAAACACTGCATCCCAGACATCCCAGCTACAGGGGCAACTTCTACATCCAAACAGGCATAAGCACTCGATTGTCTTCAACTTAAAGTCATCAAATGAAGAAAGAAGCAAAAAGCTCTGTATCACAGATGTTAAACACAAGCTCGATCACAGACATCCAAGCACAAGCTCGATGTCTTCAACTTAAAGTCATCAAATGAAGAAAAGAAAAGAATGAATAAAGCTCTGCATCACAGACATCCAATATTGTCGTTGCTATGCATCACAGAGATCTAAGCACAAGAAAGAAGCGAATGAATCAAGCTCTGCACAAGCTCGATCATGAGAGCAGGTACAAGCTCTAAATAAATACTATCAAGCACTTAATAATTCTCTAGATTGCCCTTTTCTATTTTAGCTTTTTGTCGTATTTTCTATTTTAGATTTTTGTCATTTTCTATTTTAGCTTTTAGTTTTTTCTATTTTAGCTTTTTTCCTTTTTCTTTCACTTTTGGACAATTGCGTTGATTTCTGTTTGCTTTTCTTTCTTTTCTAAATAGTCTCCCATGCATCTAGTTCGGTTGTAATTAAATTTAGAATTTCTACCATCTATATGTCATATGTGTTTATGATTTTTACCATTTATACTTTAAATATGATCTTTACCGTATTGTGTATTAACTTGATTATATGAATTTTTACCATTTATATGTAATATGTGTTTAGAATTTACCAGTTATACTTTATATATATATATATATATATATATATATATATGGTATTTACTACTTTATATATGATATTTATTGTATTGTGCATTAACTTGATTATATGATAATATTAAAAATTTATATATATCTCTTTAATATAGGTAGAGGTTTAACATATACCTTATAAACAATTCATTAAATCAAACCACAAATTTTACGTTATATATTTTCATTTATTTAAAGAACAATTTCCTTCATCCCAAGGAAGACTCAAGATCACACCCCAAGGACAATTTCCTTCACCAAGCATCGATCAAAACTATAAAAAATGAGTCAATGTAAAAGGTCGAATGAAGATGTCTGCATCTTTCTCTTCATCGGGAAAATACTCTGAACTAAGAACAACATCCTAGATGAGTTGTCAAACTGATTGCATGCCAATCTCTATGCATTTTTTCCTCTGATGCTCTACTCAATTGCAATAAACAGGTATGGCACTTTGATTATCACAACAAAAAGTGGTGGGGTGATCTTGTTTAATTCCAAACTCTATCATCAGTTGTCAAAGACAAATAACCTCTTGACTAACAAATAATTGCAGCACAATACTCAAGTTATGCATAAGATAATGCAATCATTGATTTCTTCTTGCAATACTAAGCAATATGAGCAAATTCTAGGTGATAAACAAAACTAAACTAGGTGGACATTCGATCATCAACTAAACTATCCCAATCAAAATCAGTGAAACCCACAAGTTGAGAAGAACCTAAGGTATATCGAATGCCAAAATTGGTAGTGCCCTTAATGTACCTTTGAATTTACTTGGCTACCTTCTAGTGACTCCAATGAAGAAATTGAGAGAGCTAAGAGACATGCCTACAAACGAGATGGCATGTCATGTATGGGTCAAATACAATAGACTCCCAACCAATGTAGAAAAGGATTAACACATGGTGAAGTACAAATCACAAAAATTTGAATGCCTTAACTAAAATGGAGTGTGTGGAGGCTTGCAATCAACCATGCCAAAGCAATGAAGTAAATCAAGGGAATACTTTTACTAAAAACTCGAAATCCCTTGTGAATATTGATGGACATCTAAGTCGATAAAATTATATTGCAAAGGACTAAGTTTTGTCATATCAAAATTGTCCAATAGTGATCAATGAACTCTCTGAACTGTGGATGAAGAACTAACAATGAGAATTAAATCATCCATGTACATAACCAAAGTCAATAGAGCAACACCCTAGCTCTTAATGTACACCGTAGGATCAGAATGACAACAATTGAAACCTAAAAAAATAAGAAAACTATACATATTCTCACACCAAGCCCGGGGAGCTTGTTTGAGACCACATAATTAACGTCAAAGTTGCAAACATGTGAAGGATCCTACACAAAACTAGAATATTTCTCCATGTAAATTTCCTCATAAAAATCTCCATGTAGAAAAACACTCTTGGCAACAGGAGAAAAGGTCTTGGAATAATCAATTCCTTTAACTTGTAAAATTCCCTTGAATACATGACGTGCTTTATGCTTGTCAATAGAACCATCTGCTGCATATGTCGTTTCATAAAGCCATTGATAATGTTCAAGTTTGTGTTCTTTAGGAAGAGGAACAAGAATATAGGTGTTATTCTTCAATGAGGAAAAATACTCCTTTCGAGTCATAGCAACGACCCATTTTGGTATACCATCAATCTCAAAATAAAATTGTGGATTGGTGTCACTCAAAAGAGAATACTAATATGTGAAGAAGTATGAAAAGTGTTGGTGACTAAATAACTAAAATCAGTTTCCTCATTGCCATATCTTTTGGTTTTGAGCATGCGGTTACCTCATTGCCTCCTTTTTGTACTATGTGTTGTGATGAGTTACATTATCAAAACCTAGCAGAGCGAACAAGGTGAATCCATGAAGGTGGGTAACACTTTTTTGCAAAAGTGACAGTGAAAATTCGATTTTTTACTCATTTATACAATCGAAGTCCTCAAAACTCATATATTCCTTATGAATTTCAACAAGCAACAAAAAAACAAATTGTTGGGAATTATATTGTCTTTCCACCTATATTTTGTTAATTAAAATTATTGTTCAAAATGTCAAAATGGCATTTAATGATAGGTTGGTTCTTGTAAATTTCAAGAAAAGATAACAAGTGGTTTTTTGTGTGCACGTAAATTAATTTAGTGATAAATGTATAATTTTTGAAAAAAAAAATAACATAGTCTACACAAAATGCACTGGAGCGCGCATTTTTTTTTAAATTATGTTAGGAAATTAGATTTTTTATTAATGTTTAAAACTAACCTTTGAAATTTTTAGTGGAATTTTGTACACATGTGTGCATGTAAACTTTATTTTTACTGGTTAGAAAAATGAAAGACCTCTAAAACCAATCTATAACATAAAATATCTCATGAGTCTTTAACCATCTCTCCTCGCAAGACTTAGCCCTATGTTTAAGCGACAAAAAGAAACTTCGAAACCTCTCAAACCATGTTGGCTACATTGGCACATTTTGGGCTACAAATCAAAACTCAAATATGCATGACCCTACTTACTTACATGGCATATAATGTATCAAATCGATTGTAAAATAAAATTTAATGAACAATTCTTCATTGATCTCACAAAATCAAAAGGTAGAGAGTGGATCCAATGACATTAGCAACTTCAAATTCTAACATGTACAAAATCTCCACCAACCAAAAAAAGCGTATCATCCACTTGGAAGATTTCAATGTTCTTGGGACTTTGGTGATGTGTTGGATTTCAAAGAAGATGAACAAAATATTTACCTTAACAACATTCCATGATCCGAAAAGCATACTAACTCATTGGTTATGAAATTCTTGCTTCTTCATTATCACTTTGATGGAAGTCTATTGTGTGTTCCGTCCTTATACAAGATGGTGCAAAAAGAGGAAGGGACAATGAAAGCACACTATATCAATCCTCGATTGAATTGAAGACACTCACTACTATCAGGTTTTGATAATTTGTCATCATTAACAATAAGTATTGTGATTAATACTACTGGCAGGTTTTGACAATCTAACATCATTTTTCTATGAATGGACCAATTCATTCCTAAACATACATATCCTACAGTGCATTCACAACACTTCCAAACGAGGTTTTGAATGAAAATAAAGTATAATTCTAGAACCGAAAGTCTCGTTCTGGATTAGAGATGGGATCAAAATATGTCTAAAATTTTTGTGCCTCATGTAAGGATTGAAATCTAACATGGATATCCCAATAAAGATCCATCTAAAATTTTATGCAAAACTTGTGGATATGTTTGCACCTCTAAGGATTCGATCCCTCTTGGCACATCGTAGATCCAAAGTTTAGATGGAGTCTATGTTGGTTTTACGTGATTGAGGTATGACATGAAAATAATTGCTATTGTTCTCCTCTTGTACATGTGGACTATTATGTTGCAACTTTTATCATTCTTTTTTGTTTTATCTTGAAAAGTTCATTATCCTTAGTAATCACTTAATAATTTCAAGTCTCAGTTTACATACATGATAATCCAAATTTCTTTCTATGTGAACAATATTGTCTCCATATTTTAGATTTATTAATTTACTTCTTTTATTTTCTTATCCAAAGCTACCAAAATATGAGCTTTAATTTTTGAATATACATTATACACATGAAATATTAAAAAAAAAAAACTTCTAAGATCATCTAACTAAAACATGTTCACTGACAAATGGTGTGGCGTAGTCTTTTGATGTTCTTGGGCAGCGCCGCACACCCTGTCTAGTCATCGAAGTAACTAGGTTTTCGTAGGGTTGTGACAGGTGGTACCAGAGAATCCACAATGTTGGGTTGACGAAGGAAAAAAACTGGTTAAAAGACACACTACTTGCGAAGCAGGCAACACCATAGCACTTTGCTACTGGACAACAAGTGATCACAGCGACTAGGAAGGCAGTTTCACAAGCCAAGGTTGGTGATGCACTCAACATGTGCATTGAGCCTCAAAACAAATTGTGTGAAAGGAATTCAGGTTCACTAAGTGTGCTAAGCAAACACACTACAGTCTAGGATCTGTAGACAACACATTGGCGCATCAACAAGGTGCTAAGGTTTGGGAGAAAGAGATGAAGTCGTTGATGTTTGGACGATGAAAACATTGGATCCCAAAGGGAGAGCACTACTCTCATGAAGATACTTTGATGGGCAGCATCACACATAACATATCAGTTAAAGAACACCTGCAATGGGCGACAAGCCACCTGTGAAGGTGCTACAAAAAAGGGTGCTACCCGAAGTAGGTGAGAACAAAGGTAGAGCACCTGGGTTCGGATAAACATATGGCTAAGTCAATATGGAGCACGTTCAAAGTGCGTTTGGGCAAGCTAAAGATTTGTTGGAACAACGAGATGGAGAATGAAAAATGAAGAGGGAATTTTGAAAGAAGGGATAGAGTTTTCAGAGACCTTGTTGGACGCGACGAAGGAGTGATGGGGGAATATCAAGTGTGGAATGGACAAGGCATTCTAGGACTTGGTTTCCTAGATGAAACCAAAGACACACCGGTTGCTAGCACTTTCAAACCAACAACGGCTAGGAGGAAGGAAGAAAACACTCAAGGTGAGTCAAGATAGAAGCAACTAGAGGTGCCGAAGAAGAAAAAAATAGCCTGCTATGTTTGCAAAGGTGACCACTATGCAAAGAATTGTTTGGTGAGGGAAGCCTTGGTTAAAAGGGATAGCAAAAAGGATAGTAGAAATGAGAGTGCTGGAAGCACCTAAATATTTAGACAATATTTATGAATCCATGAAAGTGGTTCAATCTTGCATTGGAGAAACGACAGGGAGTCAAGAAGCAAGCCTGCAAAGCCTGAGTTTTGTGGAAGCTACAATGAGTGGCCTAAAAGTTTCTGCACTAGTTGATGTAGGCGCTACTCATAGCTTGGTGAGCAAGAAGACTGCGACATCCATTCACAGTTCGTTAAGATTTAATCAATCCCAATTCAAGGCATTGGATTCAGAGGTGAAGTATGTGATGAGTAGATTAAACGCAACACCACTTAGACTTGGAATATGGAATGGAAAATTGGACTTGGAATTCGTTCCATTAGACAATCACTCGGTGATCCTTGGACAATATTTCCTTTGGTCAGCTTGTGTCGTGTCAGTTCCACATGTAGGTCGCTTTATGTTCTTAGGAGAGTCCGGAGCAAGGAGTTTTTCCATGATGCAAAAGAGAAAGCTAGGATGGTGGCCAAGGATGTCTTCGGTTCAGATACTCGAAGAACCTAGCAAGTTCATAAACTTGGCTCAATGCAACATCCAACAGACACAAATTTTGGTAAAAGAGGACAAGAAAAGCACAACCAAGGAAGTTGGTCATTCTTTGGTTAAAAGGGTGGCTTCATTGGAAGAATGAATGGACTCGATCCACAGCGAGGTTGAGTCCTTTTGTATTTCAATAGACACTTTGCAACAAAATGGTGGTGATTCGTTTCTTGCAACAACACAGTCTGTAGGATTCATCATTGGAAACACACTTGAGATGTTGTCGAGCAACAATGATGATGAGGGGTCGCACAAGGAGGTGTTGGACCAAGCAAGCAGAGAACAACATATTTTGGAGGAGTCCAATTATTGTGAAGGAAACACTAGTGAATATTACCAATCATGTGATGCGACAATTGTCATTGCATTTTTCATTCATGCTATAGGATTCCCAGAATCATAGTTGACACAAGAAAGGTTAGAACGAGTGGGATGTCATCCAAACGAAATGGAGGCGGTCCTCACTTACTTGGAAAGTACACACTTTCTAGATGAAGGGAAGACTAAGGAAGTTGATGTGAAAAGCATCCTTCAAGCGCAAGATGAAAAATGTATGATAACGACTTTGCAAAGTTCGGAGCACTAAGAAGTTTGTAAGAAGATGAACGATCCATTCAAAGGGTTGAGTAAGACTATTAAGAAGAGAGCTAAGAAAAGGCTGTAGCAAACGAAGACAAAGGAATTGTCTTTGACAGGTTCACACAACATTTGCGAGATTTCGATAGATGTGATCAAACTTGTGTTTAGAATCACATGGTCCAAACTAAATCAGGCTCGGTTGGGAGAGATTAGGTGCATTAATAGAGGATGCAAGGCTACGCTAAGGTACTTGTGTCAAGAAGATGTTGGAGGTGATGACCCATTGCATCGCCCACCATTTCTCTTAACGTGAGCCAAATAACACTTAGGCTCACTACCTTTGGAGATGGTGGTGAGGCCTTAGGTGCCTTGGAGAGGTAGCCTGCAAACGAAGAAAAATTAACCAAGGAAATAGAAGGGGAGGCTTGTGTTAAACACATATGTCTTGAGGACACTAAAAAATACAAAGGAAAGTTGGTTTCAGAATGACGAAGTTCATCTTGTGAGGTGGACACTACAAATGGAATAGCTACCCAACCAGTCCACTCATGAGGTGTACAACAGACGAAAGTAGGAAGAAAGGCATGAAGTACTTGTTGTAGAATAAGTGGACAGAAGCACAGATTGCGGGAGCTTTCTTGAAGATATGACCTATTTTCAACGACAGTTGCAGGCCATCCAAGATGCATGGAGTGAATCAGAGGTCACAGACAATGGTTGCAACATGTTTCCAAGGATAGGGACTTGGGAACATTTCCAAGGACAACAAAAATCTGAAGTGGGGAGGATGTCACAGCCATCGGACCAAGAGTCCTAAGGAACACCACTTTCACACCCAAAGGAGCAAGTGATCCTGCCCAAGAGGCTGGCTTGGGCGCCCATGTGGGAAAGAAGACGTTCAGTTGGATAAGAAGTGAAATGGCGATGAGAACCTTGCCCAAATCGATGGAATGCATAAGTAGTCTAAGTGGGGCGTGCTCCCACAATTGACAACCGCACTTAATTTTGGCACATGGCAAGCCCATCAAAATCAGAATCCTTGACGTGCATTGGATACATATCATAAAAGGCATCGGGGAGCCAAGCACTCAAGTGGACGGTGGGGGAAGCGATGATGGGGGAGTTGGGGTGCACTTACACAACCCCCCGCCCATCCCACTGAAGACATTCCCACAAGGGACACATGATGGCTGCGAAGATGTGGGGACGTTGGACCAAAGCGCCCATGGAATAGAGCGCCAACACCACGACCAACGAGCGCACTACAAAATGATTAGACATTGACACGATGCTTTGCGTGAGCGCTAAGCAAGGGAATTCCCACCTTGGGTCACGCCTGCCCAAACAACGAGTATATATGCACGAAGGCATTTGTTGGAAGAAGGCGTAGAAGAAAGTGTTAGAAACTGAGAGGGGGGGTGAATCAGTGTAAAGCAATTTTAAAACTTTTCATAGCTTGTCACAATTAACTAACAATTCATCATTCTACCAATCTCATAATCATTTCATAAACATCTTTCACTTCATCATTCACATAGAATAAGCATTTGCATCATCAAGAACCATAACACAAAATAACACAACACCATATAATTTTGTAATCTTTTTGTATTAGTTTTGGACTGGCTACAACCATGAGGTAAAATCAGCACCTACTGATACAAAGAGCACCTACTCTACATCCAAGACCCTACCTGGTTTTCTTAGACCCTGCTAAGAAGAGTTTGAGGTATCCTAACCTCATATGCAAATCAAGCTTGCATTTACAATCTAAGCTCACTGTCTCAACACATTTTCATCACTGTCACATCACACCAGCACTTATCTCTAGTATCTCTTCAAGGAGCATTCATCAACACTTCTTCATACAGTCACATTAACTCTTCATTCTGTCCACCGGCATCATGTCTTCATCACAAGCAATCTCTGTCACATCAGCATTCTGTCCATCAGCATCATGTCTTTAGCTGTAGGTGCATCACTTCCATAAACTCACTGTCAAATTCAATCTGTCAAGCATCTCACCGTGTAAGCACTGTCAATGTCATCAACCTGTCACTATCATCTGTCATACATATCAGACTGTTGTCACTATCATATGAATGGTTGTCACTATCTTGCCAAGTCAATGTATGTCACTGTCAAGCTGTCACATAAAGATGCTATAACTGTTGTAGATGTCACATCAAGATATTGTCATTCAAGTTATCACTATAAAACCAATCAGTCACTAACACCGAAGGTATCAGTTTGTTGAATCAAGAGTTGTCACAAATCTCTAAATCAATCAAATATGCTCAACATACCATCAAATCTGCAGTCAAACCTCAACTAACTAAATCACAGTTCATCTCATTCAATTAACTCTCCTATGACCTGTGAATGGTCTGCTCCAACATGCAGATGATCTTCTTCTTGGATGCTAATATGTTTAGGAATTCAGTGCCAACAGTCTTGGAGATTCTTCAAAAATAGTCAACAACATCTTAAATATACTTGTCACTGTTTGCTGCTTGTTACACATCCAAGGATGTCACTGTATATTTCATCATCACTTCATAATTGTATGTGCACTACTGTAAGGTTGCCATCTGTATATGTTATTTAGGTCTGCATTTGTCACTTCTAGGAAAGTCATGATATTCATCAACATAGGGTAGGAACCATCAAACATCATCAACCTCTGCTGACTTAATCAGACTTCAACTGTGCATACTACAGACTTAAAACAAACCTCAAACTTGAATATGTCCTACACCACAAAGTTCTGGGCTGTGTAAAAGTTTACAACAAACTTTGTCCTTTAACCTCTTACTGTATAAACTTCTTAAGGCACGCATACATACCTTCACTGGCATAAGATCATTTTCTAGTATAGGAGTGCATCATTATTGTATCAAAATGCATAGACATCATCTTCAACATTGTCATGGAGTTTCATCATCATGCATCATCATCATGGACCATGTATCATCATAGTTTGCATAGAGTACATATTTGCATGCATCATATCATAAAGCATCATCAAGGTGTATATCAAGGGGTTGTTCATCCCAAGGGTGTGCTCATGTCCTCCACAGTCATGTCAAGAAATTATTCACATCCATGGTACCCAAGAATCTTGGATTGATGACTGTAACCCTAACCCAAAGAACTTGGGAAGTATAGGTAACTGTGTAAAGGTCTCCAACAAAAGTCACAAACTCAAATTTCTGTCAAGTATGGAACTTTCATCTAATATGTGAATTCATACTGTGTGCTAGGTATGGTCTATTTTTGTGCCGTGGAAGGCCCCAAGCAAGTGAAACAACACGAACTGTTGTTGGTCAATCTCTGAGCTTCAAAACATCCAAAAATGACTTTCCAAGACAATGCTAGTCAACTCCGAGATCACCAACTGCTGTAATAAATTCGGACTGTTTAGTCTGCAATTTCAGGATTGGTGTATAATGACTCCGAAAAATCTCAGACAAATTGCCTCAGTCCACGAAAAAAAATCACAGAGCTATCTCATCCGAAAATCCAGTCTGCTGCAAACTCGGGACTATGGAAATATATGCTGGTCAAAACCCCAAAGAAGTCCACCCTTGACTACTTAACTGCTGCTGCAAAATGAAAAGAAAACAAACGAAGACAAGTCAAAGATCGGACTGTCATAAACCACCAAAAATTTGGGACTGTTGTTTTTCTTTAGCTTGGACTGCTCCTCCGAAATTTGCCTTAGTCAAACCTCCGAATTTCAGAGTGGATCTTCCTCCAATTTGTTGATCTATTTTTTGGATGTTGACATATGTGTTTATATACACATTAAAGTGGACAACTTCATGTTGGCCGACTTCTAGGGTGAGCAAGGTAAGTGTCTTATAATTTGAATTTTTATTATTTTGATTTTGAATTCAAATTTATTTATTATTTTATTGTTTTTGTTTTGTTTAAATCAAATCAATATTCCACTTGTGTTGCAAGACACACACTCATTCCTCACCATAAGGATGTCCTCATCAAAGGGTTTCCATTTAACCCACTAGGGATTCCATATACATGTCACCATTCAAGGATCAAGCCCTACCATTGCATGTATTTCTTAATTATTGTTTCTTTTCCATACCATTAAATTTCATAGGGTGTCTGCCATATCATCAACACCAAGGGTGGAATAGGTGTCCAAGTGTCATCATCTTCAAAGTCATTAAGTGTCAACACCTTCACCCCACCTTCAAGAGTACAAGGATCATCATAAGTGTGTATAAGTGTCAAACTGCCATCATATGTGTGTGGGTGCCTTCATCATGCCATCTAACCATGTCAAGTGCGAGTAGTGGGCTCCAAGACCATACCAAGTACCTTAACCACCTTCACCACACACGAGGACCTCCAAGGGTCAAGATATATTCTATGGGGATTCTAGGTCTTCTTCTGGGGTACCATGAAATCATCATAGCATGAATGACCACATAATGGGTCATTCTCTAACCCATCTAGGGTTTCTCCAATGTCCATCAAGGCTTCAGGACCATCTCCAAGGTATTCAACATCATCAAGAGAGTCTTCAACATCTTCAGCAAGGTGGTGGCATCAAGATCCAGCCTTATGGGTACAAGGACCTTGTCAACTGGGTACAAGGTGCTTCGAGGCACAAGCCCACTCTGTAAGGGATCAAGGCACTGCAGGTGGGAATTGGTGGCACCAATGACATCCCGTGGGGCCACTGCAAGTCCATGTTGGAATCAATGAAAATTTCATCAACAGAAAGGAGGAAAGAACACAGCCAAGCGCACTTGGGAAAATGACTCGGGAAGCACTCTAAGTCAGGAAGTCATAGCACAGACACTCTTCATGGGCTCGCTCAGTCTGTGGTTTAGGATTGTGGAAGCGTTGTTCTTGGAAGACACCAATGCGCTTGCAGAGCGAACCCATGCCAATTTAAAGACATCTACCAGGGGTGCGATAATCGACAGTTGTAAGAGTTGGACGCCCGCAGAGGAGTCAACTTGGTATTCTTGTAAAGTTGTATCTTGGTGAGGATTTGCTACGTAGCATCCACCAAGAGTTCTATCGGTTTTGGCTACTCCACCCATTGTAAATTGTGAGTTATACAAATTTACAAGGATTCATCGGTTTGGCAAGTCCACCTTTCAGACTTGTGTTTATTTGCTTATTGTGATGTACATATTTGGCTAAGTAAAGAGGCTAAGTTAAAATAGTAAACACGTAAAGCGATGAACTAATGCAAGTGTTAGGTAAAGTAGGCTTCCACACAATTTAGGCGTAGTCTGTCAGCGAACACTTGAGCTAGCCTTTCCCTCAAGGTGTTCTTGGGCAGAGTCGCACACCCCAACTAGACATTGAAGTGACGAGGGTGTTGTAGGGCTATGACAGATATGCCCTTCATTGGGTCATTTCTACTTGTAAGCACCATGCCCACCCAAGGGTAGAGAAAATGTAAAATAAAAATTTATTAAAAGTTAAAATAATAAATAGAAAAGGGAAAGCAACAATATATTAAAACAAAAAATGTAAGTGGTGGTACTCAATCCAGAGGCATTGTAATTTTTTTTAAACACAACGTAGATTTTTTAAACAAATTGAATGTAGATTTTTTAAACAAATTGTAGAATTTCTCTAAATCTACTTTTTGATAAGATGTTTCAGCATAAATTGTCCTTCAATGCCCTTGTTTTGTGCATGGGAATTGTATTTTTTCACTATCAATTATTTGGAGATTGCAAGACACAATTTTAGTGTTTTTTTTTGCTCTCAATGATTCTTATTAAAATGGTTGAGACTAGGGTTGTTATGATGCAGGGGAATCAAGCTCAGTTTGACAACGTAACAACATGATCGCATAGAGTACAGAGGTGTCAAAGGACCAAGCTGGAGTATTTAATAAAAAATAATAATTTTGAGATATTTAGAAATAGATTTAGTTGATTTTGAATCTAAGTTGGTAGGTTAACTAAGAGTTAGTTTTATTATTGAGATAAATTAGGGAGTGTGCTAAAATAATTAATTTCGAGATATTTAGAAATAGATTTAGTTGATTTTGAATCTAAGTTGGTAGGTTAACTAAGAGTTAGTTTTATTATTGAGATAAAATATGGAGTGTGCTAAAATTAGATCTTGTAACTTCTCATTCCAGGAGAGGAGGATCACTCTCTGTTTTTATGTGTAAAACTTCTCATTTTTTGAGTTAGTGACCAGATCCTGGAAAAATAAATACGTAGAGTGGTCTTTATGAGAAAACGCAGGAACTTAGCAATTTTCCTTTTGTAGTTTTGAATCTTTATATTTGAAATAAATTTTTTGAATAGAGGCATCAAGATTCTACAAAATTTCTTCTCAAACGATGTGAATGGAAATCGCTGGAAACTTGGAAATTTTGACTTGGCATTTAAAACCAGAAACATTTTTTTTTTAATATGCAGATATTATATTTAATAAAATGCACCAGTTTGACGATTTCTGAATGTAATATAGCAAAACTGGGCTAAAGAACATACACTTGGAAATCTAGTAATATTTTTTGTTGTTTTTTTCTCTCTGGTTGAAATAAATGCTCTGCTACAACAATCATTATTTTGGTATTAACGATTGTTTATTTCAAAAAGAAAAGAGTTTGAAGTTCCAACAAACTTTGGTCAGACCGTGAGTGTCTTACCACGGGGGGTTCATTATCAATGCAATATCATATCACATCCATTCATATTGGGGGGTTTGAATACTCCTAAAACCTTCAAAAATATATTGCCTCGTATTAAGGGTTCAAAGGGGGGGGGGGTTTAATTTGACATAGTAATATAAATATTGGGGGTTATTTTATTTGGGTGGGATGAGGAATAACTTCCAAATCATGGGATGGATTCATACCTCCAGATCATGGGCTCAATTCATACCTCCAAATCGCGAGTTGGATTCATATTGGTCTTAGTTTTTTCTAAGAAATAACTTCCAAATTGCAGGCTAGATTCATACCTCTAAATTATGGGATGGATTCATATCAGCCATAATTGTTACTAAGAAATAACCTCCAAATTGTGGGTTGGGTTTATACCTCCAAACCATGGAATGGATTCATATTAGTACTGGTTTCTTGAGTGCTCAAATATTATAAGAAAACCAACTTTGTGTTATTCGAGAAAGATCAAAGAGGTGTTCAATTCAGAAAGTAGTAGTTCATGCATATTTCTGTGTTGGCACAAACACTAGAACTAGTTTTCATTCCTTTGCATGATGAGATATGGCTTGTTCCTTGGCTTCATCATTTCGTGCATTTGAGCTTCAAAGTTGACAGTATGATATAAAGGGGGTGTTAAAAATAAATTGGTAAAAATGGATACCTACAATATTTGGTGAAACTAGGGGTTTTCTTAATTGGAAAAATATATTTGGAGGGGGGTTCAACAATATAATTTCAGAAGGCATTTTCCAATATTTAGTGAAATTAGGGATAGTTTTTAATATCCTTCGAACGATCGTGCTATGTAACAAGTTCACTGAGTGAACCCCCCGTGTGTCTTACTCAGTGTTCCTAAGAAGAGACTAATTGTGTTTTGGGCAGTTACATGTAGAAATTCTAGAAACATAGTAATTTTTTTATGTACTACATGCTTAGTGTGAGCCTACAATTTCTATTTATTTTATTTGATTTTAAAAATAGACTATTATTTTATGCTTGATATAAGTCTGTAGACTTCATACCAGTCTTACAAAGCAGAATTTGTTGGCTATCACATTGGGAATTGGAATAAGGTTTTAAAAGTTGGGATTAACATGTGTGCCCTCTAGAGGCTTGCACCATGTTGATAATTGTCATACTTGGAAAGTCAAAATGAAACAACTTCTACAATCAAAAGGTCTATGGAAAATGTTTGCTGAAGCACAACCAATATTTGCAAAGGAAATTGAAATATTTGCTTATAGGAACAAACTTGATGAATACATGGGTTTGATTGGGATACATGATTTAGATAGTTAATCGTTTCCTATTGTTCAATGTAAACCACCAAAACAAAGCTGGGACAAATTGAGTTCACTATTTGGAAAAGTCAACGAATTTGAAGCATTGAAATTGGAAGTTGAATTGTCATCCCTTGTACTTGATGATCAATCTTGGATTGAATATTTTCTTACCAAATTCAAGTTGTTGCCGTCACAATTGAGAGGCTGTAGAAAAATCAAAATAGATGAAAAATGTATTTTTATAATTTCATCAAAGTTGAATAGGGTCAATTCTTAATAGACCAAGTAGTCTTGCATCTTGTTTAAGCGTCTTTCAAGTGACCATGAGTGATATTTATGCTAACACTTTCCCAAATCCAATAGATCTAAATAAATTAAGTGCTAAAGAATAACAAGTATTATTATTATTATTATTATTATTATAAAGGTGCATGTTTAACTCGACGACAAATGCATACTTAGTAGTATAGTGTTTGATTTAATGTATTTTTCTTAAAAGGTCCATGCTATCATTTACCTATGTTGAAGGGATATTTTTAAATTTTAGAACATTAAAGTTAATGCACAATATAGTATAAATAATGTTTAAATAGTAAAAAAACTAAATTTAAACATTCCAATAGGGTGCATAAGAGATTGGTTTTGTCGTGTATGTTTCTCTGCTAATGAAAACAAAACGTTTCTGAAACTGTTTTTGTCATCCATGTTTTTCCGGTAAAGAAAAAAAACATGGAAAACTGTTTTTTGTCCATGCTTTTCCCATAAAAAAAACGCAAAAAACAAAAAGAAAGCAATGATTTTCACCCAAAGAAAACAAAAGTGACAATCGTTTAAGGAAATCTCGAGTATTTATAAGTTCTCTCTGCTATTGATCTGATGTGTGCCTGCTTGGATGTAGAAATTTCCCTTTTTTCTTAGATGTCTGTGATGCAGTGTTGGGATGTCATCAAGTATGCAACGACAATATTCTAAGGCATTGCGAGTATTTATAAGTTATCTAAGCCAATCATATAAGGCATTGAGAGGTTGGCTTGTATGTTTAAGGCATCTAGAGTCTTTATAAGTTTTCTATGGTATTGATTGAGTTTGAGCCTTCTAATTGGATGTCTCTGATGCAGATATTTTTTAATTCGTCTGATGACTTGAAGTCATCGAGTGCATTCGAATTCTCTATTCTTTATATTAATTGAGTTTGTTCCTTTTTTACTAGGATGTAATGCTTTTTTTATTTATCTCGTGATTTGAAGTCTCTAGGATTAATTGAGCTTGGATGTTTGTGATGCAGTGATTTTTTCATATGCTTCTCTCTTCATCTCATGACTTAAGTCATGAAGGTAGTCCTTGTTCTCTATTAATTTCTTTGGATCATAATTTTGTATTATATTTCCACAACATCAATGGAGAGGTCTCCACCAGTTTTTGCTTCCTTTAACATTTAGTTTTCTCTAACTTTTAATTTACAGCTAATAAATTTAGCATAGTATTGAAATGCATGTTTACTTAATGGAGTATGTTTCACTAATTTTTTGGTCTTGTTTCGTTGTACAAATTCTTGATCTATGTGAATTTTAATTTCTAAGATGCATATGATCATAAATATTTAGGATGTTTGTGATGCAATGCTGAGATGTTAGAAATTTATATGATGCAAATGTGTGCCTAAGATGCATATAATCAGAAATATTTAGGATGTCTATGATGCAGTGTTGGAATGTCATAAATTTCTAAGATGCAAATGTGTGCCTGCTTGGGTGTAGATGTAGAAGTTTCCCTATTTGCTTGGATGTGTGTGATGCAGTGTTTTGATGTCATCAAGTATGCAATGACAATCATCTTCATCTAAGGCATTAAGAGTATTTATAAGTTCCATGAGGCAATTGTCTAAGGCATCGACAGGCTTGTATGTCTAAGGCATATAGAGTCTTTATAATCTCTCTCTGGTATTGATTGAGCTTGTGATTGCTTGTATGTCTATGATGGAGATATTTTATCATTCACTTCTTTCTTCATATGATGACTTGAAGTTCAAGTCATCAATATTTGTGCCTGCTTGGATGTTTGTGATGCACTGCTTTTTTTTTCATTCGATGACTTGAAGTCAGAGTGGATTTGAAGTATTTATAAGTTCTCTCTGATATTAATTTATGTATTTGATGCAGTGTTTTTTGGCATAGATGTCTGTGTTATAGTGTTTTATTCTTTTGCTTTGTTCTTCATCTCATGACTTCAATTCATCAAGTGCAGTCCTTGTTTTTTATTAATTTATTTAGATCATAATTTTGTATTCTTTGGATCATAATTTTGTATTCTATTTTAAGAGGTTTCTATTGGATTTTGGATTCCTTTAACATCTATTTTTATCTAACTTATAATTTATAGTTATAGCTAAGAAATTTAGCAAAATATTGGAATGTATGTTTAGTCAAATAATTGTTGTTAATTGTTCATGGAAAACATGTAAGCAACATGTAGCAAATTTAGGAAATTGTGTGCTTGTTTTTGCATGATTTGTATTGAATATTTTTTCACTATGCAAAATCCTTACCGTGGTGAACCAATGCTTTTGAATTATATTTACTTATTTGTGAATCATGTGGTGAATTTTCTTTTTCATTTTAATATGTGTTATCTATGTTTGTATTCTCTGTTTTTGAATTTTCTTCATCTTAATCTGTGTTATCTCTGTCTGTATTCTAGGTATTTGAATTTTCTTCTTTCATTTTAATCTGTGTTATCTCTGTCTGTATTCTCTGTTTTTTAATTTTTTTTCTGTGTTATCTCTGTTTGTATTCTCTATAATATTTTGGTTTTCATTTACAACCTATTTTGTCACTGCTTATTCTGTGTTTTATTCTCGTCATGTATCTATGTTAATGTTTATGAATAACATTTATACAAAATTGATACCATTGATTATGGGATCTCTATTCCGTTTTTTCTTTGTCTATTATGTGCTTTCTTCTAGCTATAAGTTGTTGAATGTTTTTCTTTTCCTTTTTAAGTTAATGTCCATTGTTCATGATCAGCGTACTATGTTTGAACAATTATAATGAGGGATATTCCACTAAATTTCTGGTTTAGTTTTACGAATTCTTGATCTTTGTAACCTTTAATTTCCACATAAATATATAGGAATATAATTTGTTGATCTAAATTAACTACATTTCTCATCAATACAATACAAAAAGCAAAAAAAACAATGCTTTTCTGTCACAGAAAACAAAAGCAACGACAATCGTTTAAGGCATCGAGATTATTTATAAGTTCTCTCTAGTATTGACGTCTATGATGCAGTGCTTCTTTTTGCATCTGATGACTTGGAGTCATCAAGTGCAGTCCTTGTGGTTGCATGGATGTTTGTGATGCTCTAATTTTGTTTTCATCTGATGACCTGAAGTCATAGAGTGCATTTGAAGTATTCATAAGTTTTGTATGGTATTAATTTATGTCTGTGATGCAGTGCTTTTTTGATTTGCTTGGATGTCTGTGATGCAATGATTTTTTCATCTTATGACTTGAAGTCATCGAGTGCATTTGAAGTATTCACAAGTTCTCTCTGGTATTAATTTTTATCTGTGATGCAGTGCTTGGATGTCTGTGATGTAGTGTTTTTTTTTTATTTGCTAAGTTCTTCATCTCATCAACTTCAAGTCATCAAGTGCAGTCCATGTTCTCTATTAATTTCTTCGGATCATATTTTTGTATTCTATTTTGATAGGTTTCTATTGGATTTTTGTTTCTTTTAACAATTTTTTTTCTCTAACTTTTGATTTACCGGTAAGAAATTTAGCAAAATAATGGAATGTATGTTTAGTCAATGAAAGATTGTTAATTTTTTCATGGAAAGCATGTAATCAACATGTAGCAAATTTAGGAAATTGTGTACTTGGTTTTGCATCAGTTATTTCTATTTCCCATGATTTGTATCTAGTTTTTTTCTCTATGCAAAACCCTTCGAAGTCAAATGTGTACATGGTGCTTACGATTGCATTTGACCTATATTAACTTATTTATGACTCGTGTGATGAATTTTTTCTTCATTTTAATCCTTGTTAACTCTGTCTATATTCCATGTTTTTGAATTGTATTCTTCATTTTACTCATGTTATCTATGTTTGTATTCCTTGTTATCTTTTGGTTTCTTATTATAACTTATTTTGTCGGTATTCCCTATTTTTGAATGCATATTTTGTGTTTTCTTCTTGTTAATGTGTATGAATAACATTTATACATTGATACCATTTATTATGGATCTCTAAATATCTATTTTTTTCTTCTTTTCAGTGCTTTCTTCAAGCTATAAGTTATTGAATTCTTTTTTTGTTCTTTCTTCTTTCTATGTCAATGTCCACTATTCATGATCATCTTGCTATGTTTGAACAATTATAATGGAGGTTGTTTCATTAAATTTTTTGTTTAGTTTTACAAATTTTTTGTCTCTGTAACCTTTAATTTTCAGGATGTGTATGATTAGAAATATATAGGAATATAATTTGTTGATTGAAATTAACCGCACTGCTCATCACTAGAATACAATCTAACAGTTTCAGGAAAATTTGTTGATCAAGTAAAGTTCATGCTTACTTTTAACTTTTGTATTTCTTGTGACTTGTTTTACCCTTTTTGTTGTTTACTAATCAAAACTCTTAGAGGTGGAATCTCGAGAAAGAATGCTCACAAGGTTATTTTATTTCATTTTTATTTAAAAGTTGTTTGTGTTTATTTGTCTATTTTTCATGTTAATTCTTGTTATCTATGTCTATGAATTCCTTCTTGTTGAATACCTACTCTGCATGTTCTTCTAATAATGCCCATATTTCTATATGGTTAATGATCAACTTGTTTTGTTTGAATAACATTAATAGAGATAGCTTACCCTGATTTTCTAGCCTTTTTAATCATTCCTTGTACACTAGATTAAAAATTTAGTGGGATATTGGATGTTTTATTCTCATAGCTTATCAATAGAATAGGGGAATAGGGGAAAAATCTATGAACTTAAAAGATTTAGTTATGTATTAGTGGTCTTCTATGCCCTGTGATTCAATTTTTTTATTAGTGGTTGGGCTATGCCCTGTGATTCAAATATTGTACTGGTGATCTTATATGCCTTGTGATTCAATTTTTTTCATACTTATGCAATAAAATTAAAGGTCAAGTACTTTCAAGGTGATGAGAAAGGTTTCCTGAGTTTTTTCCCTGCCTTCCTATTACTTGTTGAAAATTTGTTATGTATTTTTTTTAATCACATGTTCATCAATAATGTGTTCTCTATTTGAATATCATTAATGGAGACAATTTCTGCCCATTGTTTTTTGTTTACAACCTCTTTTCTCTGCATGCATGTGCTTAGATTTTTTTTTAATGAATTATATGAGCTCTTCATTCAATCCCTATTACAAGATGTCCATTTTCTTTCTTTGTGCTAATTTTAGTTATCTCCCTCTTTGCATTCCATGTTGAATACATATTTTTATTTTATTTTATTCTAATTATTTCACATTTTGATGATGCAATCTTCATATGCTACAAACATTTTGCAGAGATTCGGGATGGATAAATGCAAACCAGCAGAAACCGTCCATTGCTACAGGCACCAAGTTAAGTAAGAATGATGATGGACCACTAATGAACTCTATAATTTATAAAAGAATGGTAGGTAGTTTAATTTATTTGACTCCAACTCGACCTAGTTTGATGTATGATGTTAGCTTGATCTCCAAGTTTATGGAGTCTCCAAAATACTCACTGGAAAGTTGGAAAACAAATTCTGAGATATGTTGTAGGTACAGTTGGATATGGAATTTGGTACACTCATTCACTGGACAATAATCTCACAGAGTACACTGATAATTCCATTGTATGAAATATTGATGATAGGAAAAGCACATCTAGTTATTCTTTCCATTTGGGTACAAATATGATATCATGGGCCTCTCAAAAACAGCCTATTGTCAGCATGTCATCTGCATAAGCAGATCATGTAGAAAATACTACAACATCATGTCACGCAGTTTGGATAAGAAGAATTTTAAATAATATGGGTAACTTGTAATCCTTTAGTATGAATGGGGTAAGGAACTATTCTACAGATATATAGGTTTCAAAAGACTCCAACAAAGAAAAAAAAAATAGTCCTAAGGAGACCCTACACAGAAAATTTTAAAGATATTATTCCCTAGTGGAGTTGCTAGTTCTATTGTGTGGATAATCCCACAAATAGTTAAACACCAAAATAGTTAATAGGGATGATTATCACAAAGCAACTGGAGAAACAACTACTCAAATCCCCTAGGATTACTAATTTACATTCATACAATTAACCAAAGAGACAAAAAAGGCATAGTCAATCAAAAGAGATATAATATTAGGCACACAGATCCTATAGGTTTTCCTATAGCTTCCTCCCATGCACAAACTCGAAAGAATTCCCCTTAATGAGTATTGGAACTTGCACATAAGAAAGACAAACCCCTTCTTAAATCTCATGGAAACGTATCAACATGAATCAAATTATAAAACAAATTTTACATCAATCAATCCTAATTAGCTAATCAAGAAGACTAATCCATTTATACCAACAAGAATAAAAGTAACAAATATTGAACATTTAATTGGGGAGGGTGGGGGGGGAGATGAGATATCTCTATTAATGAATAAAAAAACAGTAAGTACAAATTTGACTTCATCTTGTTTTCAACACCTATGGAACCTTTTCCTGGGTCCCTCTAAACATAAGCAACTAATGTCTTGATCCTCTCAAACGTTCAAACTCCTTGAACACAATATGGGAGGCAATCATGAAAGTGGACTTCATTGATCAAAGGATGATGAAATATCAGAAACAAGGGTTTTGGGGGGGGGATTAGGACCGTTTATTCAAGCATAACCTTAGTATGAGTTCTTGATGCAATTGGGTTCACTGAAGTGCAATTTGTGCTATAACATAAGATAGAGTTATGCCTTGAGTAAGTATTAGTCAATGGCTAGCTTCAACATTGTAATAAATATGATTTTGGAGCTTTATTAGAGAATGTTTTTTATTTCACTTTGTTGAAGAGGCTTATAGTGCACAAATGGTCACAATTTATTGAAGAGGATCACAATGCAAAAGAACTCACGCATAATCTTTACATGAGCTACAGGGATATGTATTTTTTAAATAATTCTTAAAGCAAGATCCTCTTCTCTGGGTGGGGTTCCTAATCCTTGAGGATGATACCCTAAACCCCTGGCCACATCAAATGACATTAGAGATTTGTTAGTTTTCCAAAAACACACTTAAAGAACTATTACAAAGCATTATTACTATACTTTGTGTTCCACAAACACCCTCAACAACGATTATAAAGGATGATTACTATATACTTGAGTAAAGATTGTTGTGAATAGAACTTAAAAGGAATCCATTAAAATGATTGTTTCGTTTGTATTCCAAGAAAAACTTTCAAGGATTATTATAACTGATGATCACTATACTTTGTGTTGTACAAACACCCTCAACAATGATTATAAAGGATAATTAGAAACTAATTTCTGAATACACCAAGAATACATTAAAATGTTGGTTAGAGACCCATGTTCCCCAACTAGTAAATCAAATGTAGAAAATGAGAGTTTTTTGGAGCAAATCCAACTAGAACCTTCTCAAATTAAACTCGAGACATGTCTAAAGATACATCAAGGGAAAAAACTAAAGACCAAATTGATATGGCCAACCAGAGTTCATAGGAAAGTATCCAAATAAAAATAAATGAACCTAGATTGCTTATTTATGATTAGTTTTCACTTTTGAAATGATTATATGTTCAAGAAAATTGTAGTTGTTAATTAAACTTTTTGAAAATATAGCAAAATATTTTATTATTAGTATAAAAAAATTTAAACTTTGAATATGTTGAAAAGTAGATAAGCATTACCTAATTTCCTACATGTCGGGCTTAGGTTGACCTCGATATAAGCTATAAGTACATTATGCTCGAGTGTATATGGCATAAAGATGATTTTCTCATAGTATATTTTTAACCAGATTTAAAATTAATAATTTAATTAGTAATGAGAGTATATGTTTAATAATTTAATAATTTATCAAACTAAAGGAAATAAGAAATAAGGTATCTAGGTTAATATATATGTGATTTAATGGAACAGCCTCCGGTTTCCAGCGGATCATCCAGCTTCTTGGTTTGCAGTCGGTGCAGCTAAAGGCAGTGGCGCACGTATGGCCATGGGATATCACTGGGGCAGGTAAACAAGAAGCTCATCCGCGGCCTCCCAAGTTATGTGATGGCAAACCTTCTTTGTTTACGCCGTTAGGAGGCTGGGCAGCATTGGATTCGCGATTTGAAGGCAGTGCTGCAGAGCGTTGCGCTTAAAGATTCATGGATTATTCTACCATGCTTGCCACTCCTCACCAGAGGTTCTGCGACTGTCGTGCACTGTGCAAATAGAAAACGAGAACATCAATCCGAGGGCAACAATTTCTTGTTTATCAGAGATTTTGCCGAGGGTTTTTTGCACGGCAAGCTCTTACGGTGGCAGCGGCGATCTCCAGAGGCATTCTTGCAATGGCGGTTCTTCTTGGGGGTTTAGTTGTGTGCCCTGACGGTGGCCTCTGCTTGCCATTTTTGCGGTGGAGGGTGTCCGTGGGAGACTTTGTTTTAAAGGAGGAGGTGGACGAAGGGTTTGAGAGGAAGAGGTGCGATCATGGATTCGAGGGGGTATACTGGGTTTCACGAGTTGCTGGATATAGTACCTGCATCGGATATTGGCCGCCTTTCAGATATCCTTTCTCTTATTCCTGAGGGTTTGATTCTGGTAAAATAGGGGGCGGCTCCAAGAACCCGGGTCGAGGGCTTCGGCTCTCGATCTTGAACTTTTGAGGATGATTCTTGATTTGGAATGGCTCCATAACTGGGGTTGAGGGCTACGGCTGTCGGGTTTGATTTGGATCCTGAATATACTCTTGCGTGGCGACCCGTTTTGTGGTCCTTAGGGATCTCTGTGGCAGCGACGGCGTTTTAGAGGTGGTGGCCTTTGCTATCGGCAGTATGTTTGGTGATGGATGGCTGTTAGTACAGGCTTATTTTCTGTGAATCTAGCTGATATGCTTGTATTTCTGCTATTAATGTCTGGGACAATTTTGTAATTTTTTATTATGTTGATATGTGACAGCAAATATGTGTCAATGTAGGAATACTAGTGATCCTCTTACATGTGCAGATGTAATTTTTTTCTACTTTGAAATAAAATTACGAATTTTTTCCGAGGAAAAAAAAAAATATGTGATTTAATGATTAAACTAGGACATAGAATTTTGAAAATGAAATTATAATTAAAAATAAAATACGATGAGAGGTTTATGATAATATAAAAAAACCTTAATAAACTTTCAATGTAGATCATTTTTCCTTCGTGGAGTCCCAATTAGTTTTGGAAATCAATTAAAAAAGCATCAACCTAATGGTATACACAACTTCTTAGGAAAATATGTGATATTAAAACAATAAAGTGTTGAAAATGGGTTTTTATTGAAAGATGGATGACAATATTATGATTTATTATGCAAATAAATTTGGTAAAAAAATATTATGCAAACTAATTATGTAAAGAATTTTTGAAGCCTGTTTAAAAAATATTAAAACACTATCAACACAACACATGTTTGAAGGAATAATAAAATAGTTTGAAGAAACATGAATATGGGAAAAAGGCACATATAAAAATATTGTGTTAAACAAATTAACTAAAGTATTTAAAACAAATGCACCTTATGGTATGCACATTTAAAATTGTCTCGACACTCTAGACATATTATGGTAAGCACCATCTAAAATAGTTTGGACACTCTAGGCATATTATGGTAAGCACCATCTAAAATAGTTTGAACACTCTCGGCATACATTATGGCATGCACATTCAATATTTTGTTATAGTCAAAGCATTTCAAAACATTCACTATATGGTAGACATGATATCATGCACATCCTAAAATTACATGATGACATGTAAATATTAAAATGAAATTTTGAATATAAGGATGCACATTTACTCACATTTTATATCTTCAAGTAATTTAAGTCAACTCAGCTTAATATTGTTTAGTGCATTAAAGACCTAAGGATGCACATTTACTCACATTTTATATCTTCAAGTAATTTAAGTCAACTTAGCTTAATATTGTTTAGTGCATTAAAGACCAAACAAATTTTACTAAAGAAACTATCTATAAGATGCTCAATATAACTTCTAAGATATGGAATAAAAGCACTAAAATTATTTGATAAATAAAAACAAGATGGCATACTATTTCACAGTCATTAAAAATTAGGACTATAACTTTTCGATTATTATAGGTCAAGTAGGATTCTAGCTTTGCATGTAAGATCCTTAATATTACTTCTAAGAAATGGACTTGAAAGCCTCTAAATTTGCATGTAAGATCCATAATATGACTTCTAAGTAATGGAATTGAAGGCTTGTAAATTAATCATAGTTTAAAACAAGATGGCATATCAATTCACATACATTCAGAATTAGGACAATAACTTTGCAATTATTATAGGTCAATTAAGATTGTAATTTTGCAATAGATTATACCCAATAAGATAACATATAATGCAAGTTGTAGGAAAGATAACTAGAGATATAAGGAAGGTTAGAATCATCTATATTTTTTCAATTTCATCTAAATATAATCTATGAAATATTATTCTAAGATTATTAATGCAACAATGCAGAGGATGCAATGCTTCCACAACTCTACAAAGTGTATATGTAGAGGAAATTAGGTAGGATTCCTCATCATGTTGGGAGTGTTTCCACTTGAGGGTTATGCATAGCATAAAAGGATTTAAAATTTGAAATGAATGACAAGAAATAGAAAATAGTTAATGCAAACTCAATCAAACAATCTCCTAAGAGTATCCCTTATGGATAATCTCCTAAAAGAGTCATCTACGAATAGCATGGAACTGTAGGAGTATATAATTCAATATTCTACATATTTTATGATTACATGCCTCCTTGAAATTAAAGATTACATACAAAAAAAGTGTGAAAAGAATCCAAAAGATCAATGGAAACCTAACCATTAATGATGTTCAAATATAGAACACATTGTGCATGAAGAAACCACACATAAAAATCCACATATCATTAAAACAAAATACAAAATATACATCGAACAGAAAGAATACAATGTTATAAATGATAGGAATTAGCATAAATATTGGAAATCTAAATTCTAATTTACGATTAATCCCTATGGAATCTTTTCAAGGGTGCATTGGAGTTAAAAGAAAAATAACATATCAAGGATTATTTTCCTCATTAATCCTAGTCCTTCACCTTTCATTTTGGTATTTTAAAGAAAACATTAGTGTTTAGTTTTCTGAAGATGCTTAGGTATTTATGTTTTTCTTGAACAGTGTTTGCACCCATGGTATATGTAAATGCAATATATGCACATGAAATATTGTTTACATTCTGCAATCCAATTTCTAATGTGTAGTAGTTCTTGAAGTGTTCCTTGGCTGCATTTCAACTAAGTGATCTACATAAGAAAAAGATATTACAACAAATCACAGATTTGAAGAAATAGAAACAACTGATGCAAAGTCCATTTAACCCTTTCCTAAAATTGTAGCTTATCATTAAAAATTTGTTATGTTTCTTGATGAGCATCCCATTTAAATTTCATTTAAAAATCAATTGAACTTATAGATAAACCATTCCAGTTTTCTGCTAAATTTTAATGTAAGAGATTACACTGAATTTGTAAAATGAAACC
Source organism: Pseudotsuga menziesii (assembly GCA_001517045.1). Taxonomy (NCBI): domain Eukaryota; kingdom Viridiplantae; phylum Streptophyta; class Pinopsida; order Pinales; family Pinaceae; genus Pseudotsuga; species Pseudotsuga menziesii. The sequence continues at coordinate 192,349 of LPNX010393608.1, forward strand.
AAAAGTTTAGAAGAAGCAGAATGCATCAATCTTGTTCAAAACCTAAAACAAAGAGGACAAGTGATAATCAACCATATTAAATAGAGACAATAAAAATCCAGCATACTAAATAGAGATAATGAAAATCCAACATACTAAATAGGTAAAGAAAATCCAACATATACGATGAGCATTACAATTAATTACATTTCAAATTTTTTTAATCGTGTGCATCTAGGAGAGAAGAAAAGAGTACTATTAATTACATTTCAAATTTCTATAATCATGCGCATCCAGAAGAGAAGAAAAGAGGTTATGAAAAGAAACCAAAAAAATGGTAGAAACTGTAACTATTAATGGTGTTACAATAAAGAACATCATGTTAATCACAAACCATACACAAACATAAACATAAACATGTGATTAGAAAAAATACAAAACAAATCTTCAATAAGAAGTAATACATAGACAAGGGAAGAACTCATGCAACCCTTCTCATCATTTTGGAAGTGCTCCACCCTTAAGGATATTGCACAAATATGAAAAGAATTGAATCACAAGGTAGAGAAGACTACCATACAAAACTGAATCTTTCAAGTTATGAATTTGTCCCTATTTTGTTGATAAGCATGACATAAAATTTCCATGAAACACTTTAACACCAACTATTAGAATAGAAAAATCCAATATTCTACTAAAGTTCTAATGTCGTGTTAGAAGAAATCATTACTAAAATTCTAGTGTTGTGTTACAAGAAATCATTAAAAAAAACCAGAAAATCAAGGTGAACTGTCTACATTGTTGTTGTTAAAACAAAAACAAGTTGGTCGTTAACCATATAAAGGCATATGCATAATTAGAAGTATGTCGTGTTACAAGCAATCATGAAAAAAAAACCTTAAAATCAAGATAATATGTCTCCATTAATGTTATTCAAACAAACAACAATTTGGTAGTTAACCATACAAAGACATCGACATATCCCCAAAACGGGGGAAGTGAGACGCCAAGATGAAGTTGTATATGTTGTAGAAAGAGAAAAAAGTTTTGTTATAGAGCAATTTGTGACATAATAAACATAACATAAACAGTTTTCCCATAATATAAATATGTACATCAACTATGAATTATTAAAAGTATGTTGAATTAATTTTTGTAGCCAAGAAGAGATAGAGTATGTAGGTGCTTTTCTTCTTCTTTTCGAAATGAGACATAGGAAGTGTTATTCATATTTTCATATCATTCGAAGGAGAATGCTGGTGCAATTCACATTCCTTGTAATGTTGTAGTCTGAGACATTGCTATGAAGTTCAAGCCTTGACGTTCAGTGTTACCATTGTCGATGGGTGATCTTGTTAATGTCAACCCTTGGGATTTGTGGATAGTTAATGCCTAAGCCATCTTGAGGGGTACTTGTTTTCTATTATTTCGTTGTACATGTGGAATAGGTATGTGCTTTGGTTTGGTTTGGTCCCATGGAAGCCCAATGTAATTATCAAATTCCAGTGACAACATCTGCTGGTAGTTGAGGAGGGTTAGATCTAGGTCGATACACAATTTGGATGACCTCTCCAAGAGCACCATTTAATAATCCTGATTGAACCCAAAGATTACAAGTTAGCATTACTCTTTGGCCTACCCATAATGGTATTTCTCGGTCAAGTTGGTGGTCGTCTTCATGTTCTACATCTGAACGCTTGGTGAAATCTGCGATAGACCTTGCGATTGGCATTGCTAATGATTGTAGCATGTATTTATTATGATTTTTTACAAGGATGTTTGTTGCAAAAAGATGGATTGATGTATCAAATTATGAACGTTCCTTTGCTAATAAGAATGTATTGGTCCTATATTGGAAGAGGTTCCAATCTTCCAATGTTGGTGTATCATTGTGGATGTTTGTCAGGAGCTCATAGAATCGTTGTTGAGTGCCATCAGTCCCTGCTTGTAGAAATACTATTTCTAGGATGATGACAGTTCTAAATTCAATCCATAAATTATTTCCCAAAGTTGCTCCTGCATATGAAGGTTTGTCCATGACATGTGGAAGTTGGCCTAAATCACCTACAAGAATTATTGATCGATTGTCGAATGAGTGGTTATTTTTTTCTCGGAAGCACTCACGCAAGCGACTGCCAATTTGTACAAACAATTTAGGCCATATGAAGCTCATCTCATCAATGAGAATGTATTGAATATGTTTCATTTCTTCTTGTAACACTGATAGTGCTTGTCCATGCAAAGGTTGCATATTCTTGATAGGAATTCGGAGCCCTGTGTGTATAGTGGTAGCATGTATGTTAAATGTTGCAACTCCAGTTGGTGCAAGTAACAACAATGGGTTGTGACCAGCAACTGCTTGAGAATATAATTTTTTCTTAATGGTGTTAATAAGGTAGAATTTACCTGTTCCTGCAACTCCTTGAATAATCATCCGTAATGGTTCTTTAGTTCCTTGTTGTTTTGAATGTTGCAAGATTATGTCCAACGCCATCTGTTGTCTGGGGGGTAATGTCTTTGTTGTAGTAAACTGGTAAGATGTATCCTATATTACTTGTCCACTCCATCAATTGTAGCCGATATAGTTTGATGCAAACTATATTGTGGTTGTCAATAGTTCTGGATGACTCCATGCATGGTTGATATCAAATTCTTGAAGGCCGAGCATGTCAATATCATTTATATGAATGTCACCTCTAGGAATTGATCTTGATAGTGTTTTCCATTCATTCATTTCATTGTTGGGGTAGATATTGGTATCTTCATCTTCAGGTGTTGTTTCATCGGAAGTGGGTGGATGAATGCGATAGGCATGCCATGCATGATATCTATTGCATATGGCTTCCCAAATTTGGATAATGGTTGTCTTTTTCAGTACTATATTTTCATTGAATGAACACAAGGGCATATATAAAATAAATTCACTCCAATAAAAGTAAACATATGAGTCAGAATCTTCAGATGGAATTGAAGGGAACCATGGCCATACATGGACATTTGTAGTGACATTTCTTTTCTTCCATTTTTCATTCTTGCATGTTTATTTTATGACCATTGTTGAGCAAGGTTTATCAAGGAGAAATGTTCCAGAGATAGAGGTCATTGTAAGTAGGCATCTATGAAGCTGGACCCAAATAAGAAGTCAGTTTAGTCGGTAGATACACGACGAAATATTTGACGAACAACATTTAGCTTGATGAAGGTTATACTGAATGTAACAAGTGGTAATTTTTGAAACATATGGCAAGTTTCTTGAGCATTGATCTCTTGATCAACTATTGCTTATAAGAGTAAAAATCGATAGGCTTATGATGATGTATCCTCTGGACACATTGCAATTGAAATTCTAGTGAGCATATGATGGTAGGTTTCTGATTTCCCTTCTGCTTTGGAAGCATATTTTTCTATGTATTTCATGGCAGCACAACGTGAGAGCACGAGTTGGCAATCCACATTTGCTCGCCATGTCTAAAGTATATCTGTGTCATCAATGTTTAAATGATCATCATTCTGTGTTGGATGGTATGTCTTTTGTCCCTTTTCATCATGTGTAGTGATGACTCATTTTGTACCTTTAAAGGACATTTATATCTACATTCAAGTTTATTTCCTTTCTTGCGTAGACATGAATTTTCAATGCACTTTGTATGTCTTTGAAATTGATTTAGGAGTTGCTCATAGTCCTGAAGTGGATTGGATGAAAGTATATCTTTTGTGTTTGGAAAATATGGGTCATCTTCAATGGATTGATACATGTGAATGTTTATTTCATGATTTTCTCTAGGATTCCAAGCTGTAACATATTTATCAAAGAAAATTTTTGCTTTATTGACTTGATCCTCATCTTTCCAATCTAATGTTTCAATGTTCGAAGCACCATCAAGCCACAAGAATCCATGTATATGTGCAAATCCACGATGTTGTCATAAATATTTGTAAAATAAAAAGTATATGGTGAGTGTAAATGAACAATATGTACATGTTTTGAAGAGAGAGTAAGAAATATGATATAATGCATACCTGTACCAGTAATCTGTTGTGTGCATTTGTTTTTGAAGCATCTCCTCATGGAAGATTGAAAATGTTTTATGCATGTATGCGGCTACAGTGTGAGGCGTGTCAATGATGTTGTGATTACGACATTGTTGGAGAGATGCTAGGTTTGAAGGGATATTTTCTTGCATAACTGCATGTAAGTCTGGCCATTTTGTGTCTGCTACACTAAGTGTGAAGAATAATGTAGGACATTGTAATTGAGTGATCATACTTGTTAGTTCACTTCTACGTTGTGTCCAAAATGGTCTTGTGCCGCGTAGGTGTGCTCCAAACCTCATGACATGGTCTGGGAGATTGTTTGTAGGAATTTTTTGTAGATGTGTACATAGTTCCTCAATTGTTGTCAGTGAGTTATGTTCTTGACTTTGCTTGATAAATAAATTAGATGTTGTTTGACTCATGTGGCGCATAATCAAATTGTACAAGTAGTATCTGAATTGAGGATGAATACCAAATCCGTTGTCATGGTATCTCATTAAATGTATTGCATAGGTATCAAGTGAAATGTTCTTGATAAGCACTTGGTGAGGAAATGAGTCTCCATTTGGGAAAAGAGTTTGAAATGCTATATTGAATAGACCCTCTATGTTGTACTCATTAATTGGTGATGACCCAATATCTGGCCAATCAATTGTAGTAGGTGGAGTCGTGGACGTAGTATGAATGAAATCTTTGATTTTTTCCATCTCTCGATGTGTATTGGGAAATCTGAAGGCAAATGTAGATGTTGCTTGTGATGGCTGAGTAGCAATTTGGTTTTCTAGATCAAGAATAGATGAATCCATAAGAGGAGATATATCAATTTCTGTAGATACAAAATGTAGTTGGGAGGATACACCAGTACATGCCTCTGGAAGTGATGAAATTGAAGCATGGTCAAGTTGGACATCACTATAGTATTTATCATTTTGTATTTTATATAGAAATGCGTTGACAACATGTGATTTTGTCACATAACAATCATTTACCTTTTTTTATGTCCCTCTTCACTATCAAGATATCAATTTTTGAAAGTTTTTTTCGTAGGAAGTTTGAAATTTGAACAATTTGTTGGGGGGAACTGATAGTGTGACCACTATACTTGCATTGACCACCTCGGTCTTGTCTGACTTCTAGAACTGGAATGATACGAGCAATGAGAATTTCTTCAACTTGAGTAAGTCTGGATAGTACGATAGGTTGGGTGCCAGGGTCTATATTATTCCATTTGGAAAAACGATGGCCATTGGTTTCTTTGTGGCATCGATTACAAATTGGTCCATTAAGAGATGGATGAGTAGAGATACCAGGATATGATTCCATACAAGTAGTACATGTGTGGATGATAGAAAATGCATCAGCCATTTTCGGAAAGATCGGGTAGCATGTGTGTGGCCTTGATGTTCAGGATCACCTTTTGTTTGTCCTTTTCATTTTTGTTCAACATATTTATTTTTGCGTTTGTCATTTTGTTGGACCTTACATTCAGTCCATCTATCTCTTCTCCTCTTGTTGATTTCTGTGGCATGGATTGTGCATCGCTCACACTCTATAGATGGTATTTTTGCTAGGTCTATTGGAATGTCGTAGGTAATGCTATTGAGGTTGAGATTCTTTCAGATGTGGTGTATGTTGGTATTGTTTGAAGTATGAGGGAAAGATCCTGAGGATGAAAGTTATTCGGCATGAATTTTGTTATGCTATTTGAAGTTACCTACAAGGAAAAATGTGAATGGTTTGTTAGCAATTTTTTTATCTCAGTTTGTATTGCATATGATTTGAACAAAGCAAAAATTGAATATTGTAACATGATTTAACAGAAAATGGAAATGGAAAAAAGACTTTATTATATTAAACATAGGGAGCAAGGAACAATTTTTTTTTGGAATTGTTACAGTAAGACAATGCTTAATTATCCACGCACTATTTTAGGGATTTGCATGTGTTATTTTGGATTTTTTATGGAATCCATTTTGTCACATGCAATTACAATGTTTTTTATTTGTTTCTCATTGGTAAATTCTTCTTCATGTACTGCTAGTTTGAATAGGTAAGTATTGAAGAATAATTTTGAAAAAATGTTTGTGGTCTTTTTAGTCTTTCCTTGATAGCCATATTCATAAAGTTGTAAAGCAGGTATGCCAATAATTTGTTCTACAACATCCTGGAATGCAATTACATTAACTTTATGTGTATCGTCTTCAATGTTGAATTGGAAAATGTACCTATATTCACATTCATACACTTGTTGGTTGCACCTCTCGCAATGCCAAATACCATCCTCAATTGGTGTTTTTTTTTTTGCATTGTCGGTCCTTAAAAGATAGTTGACATGTAGCATAGCAACAATTGTCTGTATCCATAGAAGCAATAGTTGCTTTTACTAAAATATATGCAGGTTCTGGACCTGTACCTATATCTTCATTTTTAATGGCAGACAATTTCTTATGTATGGAATGATGTCCTCCTGCAGCACCACGAGCATACAATGAGTGGCATTGAATGCTTGTTTGTGGGATTCCAAACCAAGTTCGTAGATCTTCAGTTTCTTTGATGTCAGGATTGATGAAAATTTGGGATGAGAATGTGGTAGTTATTGATATTTTATTGAAGTCTGTTACTTTTCCAGCCTTAATAGAAATGATTGGAAAACTATTTGTTATGCTATGGTGTTCTAGATTATGTTTTTTGCACATGACACCCCATAATGTAACTTCTATAGTGTAATATTACATGTCATTTAGTTTAAGGTTTCTCTTATGCATATCGGTTCCATTTTTCCTCATGATAGTTTGTAAAGGACTTATGGATGTAGCTACTCTAGTGATATCTACTACAGAGTTGTTGATTAAAGTTGGTAGTTCATTACTAGGAGTGAACGCAAAATTATGTTGTGGTATGGATGGTTCATCCTCTAAGAAAGGTTCTATGGTTGAGGTATTGCCTAGACTTATTTCCCAATCATTTTAAGTGATTGAATTCTTTCTTTGTAGGCTTAATGGATTCTTTTGAAATTATGTAAATTTTTCCAATGTCTATGCAAGGATGGAAGTTGACTGCTTTGATGTTGAAGTGTGTGATGCAGATCTCACTATTTTAAATGTCAATAACATCAAAGCTAAAAACATGTCCTAGTCCCCTATAATTGTTGAAGTTACAAAGCTTGGGTTTTTAGAGTACCCTAACTTTAATGTCCATTCTCGCATGTATGGGTGCAATTGTTTAATAGGAGTTATTTCCAGTGTGTGCTTTGATGGAGTTCTTACATCTTTGTTTCATGTTGGATTACCAATAATGGTTGATGTCAAAGCTTTCACTTGTACTTCATAGACTATAAGAGTCCTATGACACATAAACCATAAATTTATAGTTAGCACTCAGTTTATTATGGAAAAAGTGGATAATGTAAAATGGAAGTAATATGTGCACAAGTAGTTCCAACCTATGGTAGGTTCAAATCATACTTTGTATTTTGGATAGATTTACAGTCGAACTTGTTGATTTCAACCAAAGATCCAATTTCAACTTGAGTTGATATGAATAATGAGTCGAGTGTTGACCCAAACAAGCTTTGTATTGTACTTGGTGCATTAGACAATTGTACAGAGTGACGATATTCTAAATTTAGGCTAAAGTCCAATATTTGTAGAATAGGATTTTGAACAACCTCTCCACTATGGATCTTTGTAATACAATTTGATGTTATCATTGGTGCCATAACTTGAAATTGGTTGTTTATGACAAACGATCCCAAGAGAACCGAAAAGTTGTTTGACAAATAAACATTTCTTTCAATGTGTTTTCATAATTTAATTAAGAATGTCATATAATAAGAAATGAAATGTTTGAGTATTATAGTATGCATTCTAATGTGAAGAGCATAGGGCATTGTAAAGCATTTCATAACAAATAAAATTAAACTTAAAGTAAATGTAATATCCTGCATTGAACATTGGTTATTTGTTGAAGACATTGAATATTTAATATGTTAAAATAAGGTCAGAGAATAGATATATTTCTATACAAGTTGGAATGTAAATGTACTTACAATGTAGATAAGTAATTTGATGGAAAAGTATCTATGACGTTGCTTGAGAAATAAAAATTTGAGACGTAAGGTAACATTGGTTGTTTGTTGAAAACATTGAATATTCAATATAACAAAATCATGTACATTGAGTACATATACTTGTATACAAGTAGGAATGTAAATCTATTTATAATTTAGATAACAAGATTTATTGAGAAGAATCTATGTCTAACTCATGCTAGAAGTAGTTTCAACATAGAAATTCTATTTTTCTTTTGGGGTTTTAATATTGCGAATGTTTTTGCTCTATTTTTACTCTCATGGATATGCTTCTCAACATTAGATTTCATACCATTTTTAACTAATCGATGTTTTGGTTCATGTTGTAGTGCGTCATCTATGCTATCATATATGATGCTGAATCCTTTGGAGAATGGACCTTTTGTCTTGAAACTTGAAATGAATATTGTTTGTGTATTTGAGACATTAAATTTGCTTGCAAGTTCTTGTTTCAATTCTGGCCAAGAAAGATTAGTTGTTCCAGGATGGATAACATGAATTTGAAATTGTCTTCTATGTAGGTGGAGATGATCCACAAGATGTCGAATGCAAACTATATGTCGTGTCTCTAGTTTGGGCCATTGCTAATTTAGTTGACATGTGTATCTGTAATAATATGACAAGAAGATAAACACCATGATAAGTTCATTTTCATAATGCAAAAGGTAACATAAAAGAATGGTGCATAGTCAAATACAGTGTAAATTTTTAACTTCTATGTTATGCTACTTTAAGTTACGCCCATATTTAACATATGGGATTGGAACAAGTAAAATATCCATTTATAGTTATATTTTGTGGTAATAATAATGAAAGTAGATGTATATATATATAAATAGTGTACATGTAATAAATTCATTTAAGTTTTAAAAGAACAAATAATTGTTTTACATTTTATACTTCTATGTTATAGTATTATAAACTATTTTCATATTTAACGTATATGAGAGTAGTTTAGAATAATATAACATCGTAGTGTAGGGTGAAGAACAATTCAAAGATTTTAAATTAAATCAAATGTTAATATGACATAATAACATACATGAATTAAACTTACATTAAAAAAAAAGTATGAAGTAAATTGATAAAACTAAAATATAATGACATAATAAAATGACATAACCATAAAAGATATAAGAAATAGATTAATACAACTAAATGAAATTTAATACAAAAAATATAAAAGATATAAGAAATAGATTAATAAGTAAGCATGATTATAATTTAATCTACTTTTTCCAAAATAATTATAAATTTTAATCATATGAGTAAAGAAAACTTTCCACATTGGAAACAACTTGGTGTTAAAAAATATAACTAATATAAACACATATGAAGCAGAACTAATTTGTTGACAAAAATTTTTGGAAGATTTAGATATAATTATAATCAACAGTTTAAAATGCTAGTGCTACAATGTAAGGCCATGCATACAATTATTCCTAGAATTGATGGTGGGTCCCTCGTTAGATGGGGTCGATGAAATGTTCATTGTCAGTCTACCATCCAACTTGGGATGTGTAAGGGGGGCTTCATGAATCCACACAGCCCTTACTCCTGACGTAAGATAACATTTCTAACCCATCAAATTCCAAGTTTGAGTTGTATTGTCAAGTACTACTCTGTTATGTCTCCATCAATCTAATAAGAAAACTGCTTAAGCATGATCATAATTTAATCTAATTTTTTCAAATAATTATAAAATTCAATCACATAAATAAAGTAAATTTTAATAAACTAAATTTAAGTTATAAACCATGTGTCCATATCTTTTTGGAAAAAAATAACAAAAAATCTATATAAATATGTAAAGGTTTCCATGCAATTTAAAAATTAACATGTAAAAATATTTGTTTTTAAAAACTAATAAAAAAAAGGTTAAACATTTCCATGTATCTAATTTTTTCCAAAATATTTATAAAATTCAATCACATAAGTAAAGGAAATTTTAAGAAACTAAAATTAAGCCATAAACCATGTTTCCATACTTTTATCCAAAAAAATAGAGCCATAACTCAATTTCAAGAAGCTAAAATCAAATCCATTAAACATTATCATAATTTAATATACTTTTTCCAAAAAGTTATAAAATTCAATCACATAAGTAAATGAAACTTTAAGAAACTAAAATTAAGTTATAAACCATGTATCCTTGCCCGCCCATCAAAACATTAAAATTTAGTCACATAAGCAAATGAAACTTTAAGAAACTAAATTTAAGTTATAAACCATGTATCATTGTCGGCCCATCAAAAAAATAAAAGTTTAAAAGAGATAATGGCCATATATTGATTAATTAAAAAAGGTTGGGCAGCTAATAAGAGATGCAAGGAAGATTGTGAACTAAAACTGATAGAACAATAAATTGCTGAGACGTTGGAAAAGGTGGGGGGGGGGGGGGTATGTTGACCCAGTTGGACAAAGAATCACTAACTAGATTTGAGGGGATAAGGAACACTCTTTTACTGGAAAGGAAGGAGACTTGGAGATTAAAAAGCAGGGCTACCTAGTTGGAATGCGGGGACGATAAGTGACAAAGTTTTTTCATGCCTATTCCAGGGGAAGGAAAGATTCAAACACAATTTGGAGCTTAGTGGATGATCGGAGATTGATCCACGGTTCCTTTGAAGGTATGGCCAGGACAGGGGTAGAACATTTTCAGAATTTATTTCGAGCTCCAAGCCAGGTGTCTATTGCAGATATTATTGATAAATGGAGTTGCCTCACCTTTTTTTCATGCTGAAAGATGCCTCCATCAGGGATGTATTCTTTCCCCACTACTTTTCCTACTTTTGGAAAAAGGAATGAGTAGGTCTTTAAGGGAGGCTCGTAGGGTTGGAAACTTGAATGAGATCCAGATTTCACAGCATCTTCAAATAACGCACTTATTATTTGTGGACGGCGTTTTAATCTTCTGCTTTGGCTCAGTTTGAGATGTGGATACCATCTCGGAGATTTTGGCTATGTTTGCAACAACAACTAGAATGGAAATCAATACTGGAAATTCTACATTGTCTACACATAGGCTCCGAGCTGATGAAAAATGACACATTTCTAGAACATTCCCATATCATCTGGAAGAGATGGAAGGAGGACTAAAGTGTCTTGTGTTCTTCTTAAAACTGGATGACTATCAAAAGAAGGATTGGAAACGGTTGTTGGAAAAGATGGAAAAATGCCTCAAAAATTGGAGTCATAAATGGCTCTCTAGAGCTGGTAGATTGGTATTTATAAAGACTGTCCTTGAAGCAATTCCTGTTTATTGGATGTCACTTGCTTGGATACCAAAAGGCATTCTGGAAGAAGCACGCAGGATCTGTTTTTGTTTCTTACGGAGTGGGGAAAAGGATGTGCAGGTGACCCCTTGGGTCCGGTGGGAGAGGATTGCGGTGCCCAAAGGTATAGAAGGTCGAGGACTCAAAAGCATATTTCTTTTTGCAAAGGCTTTAGCAACAAAGGGAGGATGGAGATTATTAAAAGCAGATAGTTTGTAGACTCGGGTTGGGGTTCAAAAATAAAGTGCTCCTGAATCTATGGAGGATTGGATTAGGAGGACTATCAAATCACACACTGATGGCTCAGTCATTTGGAAGGCGGTGGTTAAGTCCTTTGATGTCATTGAAGATAGTTTGGCTTGGAATATAGGGAATGGGAGGAAGATGAGGATTGGGGAGGATCCTTGGGTGGGATGCAATCAACATCATAGACTTACTGAAAACTTGGTGGAGTCCTTAAGATAGAGAGAAATTTACTCTCTCTCAACTAGCTGCTCCGGTACAGGAAAACCGATGGTCCCAATCCTGGAAGCCGAGTAGCTTTTTTTAGTAACCCAAACAGGAGGAACTAGAGTTGGCACGCTATATTGGGCTTCTAAATCAAACTCATGTACAACTTCGGGATAGAGAGGATGTGCTCATTTGGGATTCAGCCCTAGGTGGGAAATATACTCCTAAGGAGGGGTATTTAAATATCAATGCCTTTGGTTTTGAGAGAGGGTTAGCTTGGTGGTGGAAGAAATTGTGGAATATTCAGAGCCCACCAAAAACAAGACTTTTTCTATGGTGTGTTTTAGAAAACAAGGTCCCTACTTGGGATAATTTACAAGAGAGAGGTTTTTAGGGACCTGGGTGGTGTGCTTTGTGTAGGGCTAAAGGGGAGTCTATGACTCATCTTTTTCTTAAGTGTCCATTCTGCAAGGAAGTGTGGAAGGAATGTGTGAAGACTTTGGGATTGGGATTGGAATGCAGGTGGGAAGGGGCTTCGATACTTTTGGCCTAGAAAAACTGGAGGAGAACAGAAACTTTGGAAGTCATGATAGCTCTACCCTTGTTGGTGACTTGGGGTGTATGGTTGGCCAGGAATAACATTATCTTCAATGAAAAAGTGAGCACTTCATCTATCACTGCTAGCTTGTCCTGCGGGATTATTCATGTTTTTCCACTTCACATTAGGGTGTCAAAGTAGCGGGAGGTCTTGGAACTCGATAATTATAGAACTGCTCCATGGGGTTTTTTTGATGGAGCATCACAAAACAACCTTTGTGGGGGAGGTGGGGGGGATACTCTTCTTAGGAGAAAAATCATTCTTTTGAGTTGATGACTAGGCTAGGAGAGGGTAGAAACAATTTTGCATAACTCTTAGGTTTAAAAATTCTACTCATTTTTGCAGCAAGGAAAGGATGCAAATCACTAAAGGTTTATGGTGATTTGCTTAAGGTGATAAATTGGATCAAGAGGATTCAACATTGCAGAGATTTGAGACTTGAGAACATTCTATTATCCATCCTAGCAGGTATTAACTCATATGACTCTTTTTCATGCAAACATGTATACAAGGAAAACAATTGCCAAGCGGACAATACATCAAAGGCGGGGCTCCAGTTGGCTACGAGCCAGTGGAAGATTAAGGAATTGTTAAACAACACTTTTTATGAGTATCCAGGGATAGATGCTGGCACAGAAACAATGAGCGGAGTGGATTATTCAAATGCACGGAACTTAGAAGAATGAAACGAGTTGTTCCCAAGATACACAACTATAGGTCAGATTATATTTTGGATACACCCTTATAGGCCAAATGCCATATAATATTTTACACTATTATTCATGCAACAAAGGTAGAAATTTTAATCCAACTGTTGTTTTTCTTATATTTTGACACCCAAACTATTCAAACAAGCATAAAGTGAGTTCTGGAAAATCTCTGTTGTAGCTGCAATTTGGAAATTATTGGGTTAGGTTTGAGTTGCTTTCTAATCTACAGTTTTTATAATAAAAAAACTGAAAGAAAAAAATCTATAACATTTGGCAGTCTCGGGGCTAGGCGTCTATGATTCAATATCAGTTCGATTTTGAAGTTTAAAATGTGTTGGTTTTACGTTAACCAACTCAAGAACTCATCAAAATTGTACCCATGGAGTCTATTTCCTAATGGGTATGCTATTCCATTATTCTGCAAAGCTTAGCATGCCATGAATATGCTTTCTTTGATGTGATTTGCAGTTTTTTCATCAATTTTGTGTAGTTACATCAATTCACACTGAATTTGTATTAGCGCTATTTATGATTTTGCAGTGGGTTTATTATCATTCATTCTCCACAAACATAGTAACTAATTACATCTATGCATTTTCAAGAAGAAGCGATATTCCATGGGCGCTCTTTGTTTGTTGCTCAATGTTGATGACCTTAGGTGTATTTGTCATATCAGTTCTTTGTATGGTGGTTAGATGTTAGCCTTTCTTTAACAGACAACCATTGTTGATCTTAGGTGTATTTGTCATATCAGTGCTTTGTAGGGTGATTAGACGTTATCCTTTCTTTAACAGACAACCACCGATGATCTTAGGTGTATTTGTCATAACACTGCTTTGTATGGTGGTTAAACATTAAGAAACTAAGTGATTTCCATATCCACAAAACTCCGTGATTGACTTCTCCATAAAACTAAGTCGTTGGTGACTGTGCCTAACTAAGTGACATCCATCTCCACTCAGTTGTTGGCAGTTGTGCCTAACTAAGTGACATCCATCTCCATAAAACTAAGTGAAGACTAAGTGGTTGGATGGTTGTGTCTATCAAAGGTTCGTCGGCCACTTCCTCGGCCACATTACTTGTAGTTGTGCTACTCATGGTTGCTAGTTGTGGTTACTTGTGGTTGTGCTAGTTCTAAAATAGTGAAAATTATGTATGGTTGTGCTAGTTCTATAATAAAACTAAGTGACTTACTTGTGGTTGTGCTAGTTCTAAAATAGTGAAAATTATTTATGGCTATGCTAGTTCTATAATAAAACTAAGTGGCTGGCGAATAATCAGTTTTGGACGTCACGCTGGGCTGAGAGCACTTGCAGGATTCCTGGATCTTCACGTCACGCTGCCTTGGATCGGGAGAACACATGCAGGCTACGCTAGTAGGCTGACATGCTAGTTGTTGGTCGCTACTGAGCCGTTGTGGAGATCTGTAGGGCCCTACGAGAGCTGAACCTGCCAGGCCAAGAGCTAGGAGGCTGCTCTTTCTGATTTCATGGCTGTAAGACCTATGAGTTGAGTGTCTGGCGATTGGAGCAGCCAGATGGCTGGGGTGGAGTGTCCACCTCCAGACCCGATATCTGTTGCCTTTGATCGACTAATTGGCCCTCAAAACAGGAGATTGGGACTAAGAGATCCACCGAAGTTTGTCAAGATAATTGAAGATGTGCCGGAAGTCGCCCTCCCTTCGGAAGAAACTATGCGGGTAGCTCTCTCCCTGGCAGATCGAGCCTTGATCGAGAAATTCACGGGGCTTTGGCCCTCCCCAAAAACTACCAACAGCTGGGTCCAAAGAAACTGGAGACCCCTAATCTCCAAAAACGTAGCTTCATACTCCGTCAGAAGGGGTTGCTTTCTGTTCGACTTCAAATCCAAAGAAGATAAAGATCTAATACTCAGGAACGGACCCTACTTCATGGGGCCACAAGGCATCTATCTCAATGGGTGGACCCCGGACTTCGATCCAGACACTGACATCCCCAAAGTCGTGCCAGTTTGGGTCAGACTCCCTAACCTCCCCATGCACTGCTGGAACCCTAAATCTCTCCAAGCGATCGGGACTGTCCTGGGGAAATACATTGACATGGCGAGCCCAAAGGACCAATATGCCTATGCCCGCATATGCGTCGAGGTGGACCTCAAAGCAGGATTTCCAAAGGCCATAAAGCTAACTATAGGGAATTGGTCCCACTTCCAAAAGCTCAACTATGAACAACTCCCCTTCAAGTGCAGGGGATGCTAGGAATATGGGCACTTCATCCGGAACTGCCCTAAAAACTTGAATCACACCAGGACAAGGCAGAAGGATGGCAAAGGGTGAATAGATCCAAACTCAAAAATCAAGGTGGTGGAGTTTCTAAGAAGGGTGAAAGTACCAAAGAAACCAGAGATCCCCCTCTTGAAGGATCCCAAGAAACATCCAAGACAAATGAACCCAA
This sequence comes from Pseudotsuga menziesii, assembly GCA_001517045.1. NCBI lineage: Eukaryota > Viridiplantae > Streptophyta > Pinopsida > Pinales > Pinaceae > Pseudotsuga > Pseudotsuga menziesii. The sequence goes on from LPNX010393608.1 coordinate 207,918, forward strand.
TGAAGTAAGGAATGAGTCCACTGAAGCCATTGAGAAATCTAGCAATGAAGAGAGTAAAGAATCAAAAGTAGGCCCACCCGATCAACAAGTGGAAGATCAAGAAGAAGGTGTTGATATGACAAAAGAAGGAGAACCCCGGGGGAAATCAGAAGAAGAATTTGAATTAGAAGAAGAGGAAGAGGAAGAAGGGGAGATAGAACTCACCACTCCAAGACTGACTAAAACTAAAGGCAGGAAATCCAGGAAAGAGGTAAGGGAACAAGCTACTTACAAGGATAAGCTGCAAGGATCCCAGCTAACCTTGGAAAAGCTACTAAAGAACACCCAAAACACCCGTCAGCAAGGGCATGCCCAAAAAGGGATGCCTACGACCTCCAAAAGTAAGTAATGAAGGTCCTCTCCTGGAACTGCAGAGGTCTCAGTAGCAAAAGCAAGGAAGAATATATCTTTACCAACCGAACATCTTCTTGATCCAGGAGACCAAGATGGAGGAAGCCGCATTTCTCCAAGTAAGTCTTAAATTTTGGAAAAAAAGAGGTAAATCTGCTATCAGTTCAAGGGGCGCATCCGGAGGCATTGGAACCCTATGGGATGACAAGAAATTTGAGGCTGTTGACATCAAGTACAGCCCTAACTAGATCCTCACCCTGCTGAGGCAAAAAGACACCAATACTCTGGTAAGAATATTCAATATTTATGCTCCTAATTCTTACGTTGATAAAAAAATTTGCTGGAACCTCCTTCGTGAGGAAAGAAGTAATCAGCAAGGAAATGTAATCATAGCGGGGGATCTTAACGTCATCCTCAACCAGGATGAAAAAAGAGGGGGCTCCCTGGTCAAAGACCCCATAAGAGAAATTGTTGACGATATCATTTTGGAGTGGGAACTCATGGATATCAAGCCATCCATAGGAAAATATACTTGGAGTAATAAGAGGACTGGTCCCGGGCACATTGCTTCCAAGCTTGACCGCTTTCTGGTCCAGGACTCCTTCCTCCTCCTGGGACTAAATTTGTCTTCCAAAATCCTTCCATTTGGAGGATCGGATCACAAGCCTATTCTTCTTGAGATGGAGATGAACAAAAATTTGGGACCGATCCCCTTCAGATTCAATCCAATGTGGGCCACTCAACCTGAGTTTCTAAAGATGGTAGCGGATTCTTGGTCCCCCCCAATAACTGGGTCCCCCTTCTACGTCTGGGAGGAGAAGCTGAGACGGCTGAAGAAAGAGCTAAAATCTTGGGCCAAGTTGATTCCCTCTCCCAATTATAAAAAAATCTAGGCTGCCCTTGCACTGGAGTCTCACCAAGCCGGTATGGAAGAAAAAACTGTGAACAATTCAGACATTCAGACAGAGATAAAGCTCCAGTCAAACCTCCATGCAGCATGCAGGCAAGAAGCCGAGTGGTGGAGGATAAAATCGCATTGTAAGTGGCTGAAAGACGGAGACAAGAACATTGGATTTTTTCACAAGCAGGTCGTAGCTAGGAGAAATTTCAATTCTGTGATTGAGATTCAGTCCCATGACAAGGTAATCAACAACTTTGATGACATTAAAATTGAAGCGTCCAAGAATTTTGAGGATTTGTACACAGCCCAGCCTGTAATTGAAGACGTCAAGCTCCTAAACCTGGTGCCTAATGCCATAAAAAATAAAGACAACGATGCCCTGAAGCAGGTGATCACATTGGAGGAAATCAAGAAGGTTGTTGACAGTATGGAGGATGATAGGGTTCCAGGTCCTGATGGCTTCAATGCCAATTTCATAAAAATTTGCTGGGAGATTGTCAAAACTGATTTGCTTAAAATGGTCAGTAAATCCCAAAGGTGCATTAAAATAGGAGGCAGCACAAACTCTGCCTTCCTGGCACTCATACCCAAAGAAAAGGGAGCTAAATCCTTTGACAGGTTCCGACCTATATCCCTGTGTAACATAGGAGAAAAAATCATCACAAAGATAATGGCCAATAGACTAAAATACATCCTGCCTTATCTCATCCGAGAAAACCAAGGTGGCTTTGTCAAAGGCAGGAAGATTTGGGACAACATAATTTTAGTTCAAGAGGCTATACATTCCAATCAGAAGAATGGAGACAAGGGAATGGTGGTGAAGCTAGATCTAGCCAACGCTTTTGATAGATTCAACCACTCATTTCTCTATTAGGTAATGAGGAGATTTGGCTTCACTCCTGATTTCATCTCTTGGGTCAAGGCCTGTATCAGCAAGCCTTGGATAGCCCCACTTGTCAATGGTAGAGCAGGCCCCTTCTTTCAAGCATCAAGAGGTCTGAGGCAAGGCTACCCGCTATCCCCCCTACTCTATGCCATCCAGGCCTCTGTCCTTAGCCTCCAACTAGAATCTTCCAGACAAGATCAGGAGCTCTCGGGCATCAGGATGGCTAGAGGCACTAAGGACATCAACCACGCTCTTTTCACAGATGATACTATCCTGCTGGGAGGAGCCAGCTAGATTATAGCTCGCCGCTTCAAGCTGGAAATGAACCATTATTGTCATGCCTCCAGAAGCAAAATCAATTTAGGGAAAAGTCAGATCTTTGGATGGAACCTAAATCCCAGGGAAATGCTTGATATTTCCTGGATACTCAACATGGATGGGGCTGCTACGTGGGAGTCCTTCAACTATCTTGGAGTATCTATCTTCAAATCCAAGCCTAAGAGCTCAGCCTGGAATCCCATCGTGGAGAAAATCAAAAGGAAAATCACGAACTGGGGGATGATCTGTCTCAATCTAGCTGGGAAGGTAGTGCTAATCAAAGCTATATTGAATAGCTTTCTGCTCTACCAATGCTCCCTTCTCCTCACTTCGATCACTATCTTAAACCAGATTGAAGGCCTGATAAGAAACTTTCACTGGCAGGGTGGGAACAATGGGGGGAGCAAAAAATTCGCCTTGGTTAGCTGGAAAACCATAAAACTGGCTCAGTTGGAGGGTGGTCTTCAAATCAGAGATTTAAAAAACCAAAATTTGGCCATGGGAGCCAAGCTATTATGGAATTTACTCGAGTCCAAATCCTCCTGGAGTAGCAGGGTGCTGAAGAGAAAATACTTCCCCGGGCCAACACTCAGGTGCCTCGATGGAGATTGCGTGGTCAAGAATGGCTCTTCTATTTACAAAGTCTGCAAAAAATCACTGCCATACTTCAGAGATGAACTATTTTTTATCCCAGGCAATGGAAAATCGACCAACATTTGGCACGATGTGATCCTGGGCCATCCTCCACCTCACCTCCCACGTCTGCAAGCTTGGATGACAGAAAAAGGGCTGGTCACGATCTGGGACATCGCTGAATGGGAGGCTATTGAGCCAAACAATTGGTCACACTGGGCACTGCCGGATTGCCCAGTCGAATTAAAATATGAAAGCATATTGCTGTTACATCACCTAGCAAGTCTCGCTCCAATTAATAAATCTAAAAAAGATAAACGTGGCTAGGGAAGGCAGTCTGGCAAGTATTCAACTGCTGAAGGGTACCAACGTTTTTCTGCCAACTATAACATGCCTGTCAACCCAAGAATTTGGAACAATTTGTGGAATTACAGCACCCTTCCAAAGATTGAGATGTTTTCCTGGACACTGATGCATGAGAAAGTGCTCACTGGCGAGAATTTGGAGAAAAGGGGGTTTGCTGGTCCCTTCCCCTGTCCACTCTGTGCTGAAGACTTAGAAAATATCAGTCATCTTTTTTTTAAATGCCCTTTTGCTACCTCTGTCTGGAATGAAGTGCTGAAGCGATGGGGAGAGGATAATCACATCCCGGACAGTATCCATGCCTGCTTCTTATACTAGGACAACCTTTACGAAGGAGATCTATCAAACAAAAATGGAGTGAGAGCATGTTGGATGAAGCTCCCCAAGCTAACTTGTTGGTGCATCTGGAATGAAAGATACCACCGAATATTTCAAGACAAATTTCATCCAACATGGAAGATAGCTGCAAAAGTAAATGCTTTGCTGGGGGAGATTGTCAGCAATTCAAAGATACCTAGCAACAAAGGGAATCTGACTACTAATGAGGAAAGCTGGATGCAAAGCCTAAACACCAAGGCAGTAAGTACGGTGGCAGCAAGTAAATTGGAGAAATGGGATATCATGATGGACAAGTCCCAGTTTGAGAACTAGCTAAGAGAAAGAAAGGTTTTTAAACTTTTTTTCGATGGGGCCTCCAAAGGGAACCCGGGAAGAGTGGGAGGAGGGGGAGTCATTATTGAGCCAGGTGGAAAAATCATGATGGAATACTATTGGAATATTGGCTATAATTCCAATAATATGGCTGAGGATTATGGGCTCTGGCAAGGGCTCAAACATTTACAGAAGAAAGGAGTGGAAGAGGTTATGGTCTTTGGTGATTCCAGGTTAGTTATTCAGGCCTTGAATGGGGGTGGAAGGGGCAAGAATGAATTCACAGCAAGACTGATCAATAGGATTAGATCCAAGGCTAGATTGTTCAGGAAGGTCACTTTCTATCATATTCTAAGGGAGCTGAATGTACTGGCGGATATAGCAGCCAACAAATCGACAACGATAGGGTATAATGATCTTGTGCTTAACTCGAGTGTAATTTTTGAAATACTTCCTTAGATTTATGATAGGCTACCCAACTGGAGGATGTGGAGAGCTGGTAGATTGTTGTATTGAGTTTTTTCAGCAAACCAATTGCTGAATTATTTATTATAACATAACCATTTTTTTTTAAATAAAAAAATAAAACTAAGTGGCTGGCTATTGTGCCTAACTAAGTGACATCCATCTCCACATAGTTCTATAATAGAACTAAGTGGTTGGCTACTATGCCTAACTAAGTAACATCCATCTCCACAAAACTAGGTGGATGGATGGTTGTGTCTATCAAAGGTTCACCGGCCACTTCGTAGGCCACTTTACTTGTGGTTGTGCTACTTGTGGTTACTTGTAGTTGTGCTACTTGTGGTTGTGCTACTTGTGGTTACTTGTAGCTATGCTACTTGTGGTTGTGCTAGTTCTAAAATAGTTCTAGCATAGTGAAAATTACTTATGACTGTGCTAGTTCTATAATTGTGAAAATTACTTATGCTAAGCTAATTCTATAATTGTGAAAAGAATAAAGAACCATAATTGTGAAAATTACTTATGTCTAAACTAATTCTATAATTGTGAAAAGAATATAGAACCATGTATGATATAATATCAATCAAAATAGTCTTAAAAACTTGCAATGTAATGCACAACAATGTGCTTGAATGTCTAATAATATTGCAATGAAAGGAATTATGTTTATGTCTAAAGGAATTATGTTTATGTCTAATAATATAGCAATGAAAGGAATTATGTTTATGTCTAATAATATTGTAATGAAAGGAATTATGTGTATGTAAGGATCATAAATATATTTATTATTTAAATATACAATTATATAAATTTTCATTTGTTAAATCCTTTGATATAAAGATGAAAAATTTATTATAAAGTTGAAAATTTTAAAAATAATATTTGAATGAGTTATTGATTTACTGTGTCACATATTATAAACATATACATCATGAATAAATTCTCACACATTATTTTTTATTAGGAATGAATGGCATATTTGGTTGATAAGATCACCATGACTTTGTGGATAAAACAATTTGCCAAAGGTAGTACTACATTCATTCCCTAATTCATAGAACACGTCAAATCAAATTAGTCCCAAATGCAACCAAAATATTTGATCAAATGAATAATGGCACTCACAGAAAATCATATAACTCACAGTAGTCTCCCATTTTCAATTGATAAATAGAAAAAAGTAAAATTAATGGACGGTTTTGTCGAAGGGCCAGAGCATGAGGAGATCTGCATAACATACTTGTTAGTGAGATTGATTACGTTATCTTGGTTTACCATAATTTTTAGCCTCCTTGGATATGGCTTATTAACAAAGGTGACAAGTAATATCTGACCAATGCTAAGGCATGCTCCCCTAAGTTTCCTTTGGCTATACAAAGGTGACAGGTCTATCGGAGCCTCGTGAACAACTGGATATACTGGTGCTTGTCAAAGTTGGTGTATACAGATCATTAGCTATGACTGAGTGACAAATGCTATCCTCAAAGAATTATATCCCTCTCCCAGCTAAAGCAATCAGTAAACATTGCAGTAAAACTGAAGTGGAGTAGAAGCTCTCTATTAGTGCTCCCACACGATGTAACATTCAATTACAAAATTTCATTACAATGCTAACTAGTCAGTTAAACCCAACTATAATTGACAATTCCCATCACTTCCCCAAAGTAACAAAACCGTTGCAGTTCGAATTTGGGACTCACTAGATGTCAAGAGAATTCAAAATTCGCACTTTACCAAAATTCACTTGATGAGTAGCCATGAGAGATACCATGTAATTCTTGAAAATCTGTAACAAATGAAGAATTTACAGACAATGGGATTTGCAAAATCGACCTTTATGAAGGATAATAGAGTTGGGAAGAAGGATAAACAAGGTTAGGGGAACAAGGGGTGTTGGGTAATGGGATTTTGGAGGAGGAACACACAAGGACATTGGGTGGCACTCACAGAAAAGTGTAGATATGAAAAAATGACATCCTAACACGGGATTTTATGTAGTGTTTCTAGAGATAGGGGGCATGAATAGCTGTGAGCATATTAAATCTTTCTAATCACTAACCTAATCTAGGAATAAACCTCGAATGCATCGATAGTTCTTGAAAGTGTGATTGCATGCATGCTAACAGGTGTCACATTTGTTTCATGCACCATGCCCCGTGGGTATGTTGAAGTCATTGGTTGTGACAACTTCTGCTTTAGAATAGTCTCACCAAATAATTAATTAATTAATTATTATACGTGGATAAAAGAATGTTATGCAAAGAAATAAGCCACTAGGTACAAAAGGTCCACTTGTCAACGACATTCCATGTAATTCAATTTCTTAATTACTCCACTTCACAAATGAAGTGGGTTTCCATGATTCCCTTCTTATCATTGCAGAGCATTTTGGCTCTCCCAAAGCCCCTCATCTAACCCAATTACTCTTATTCTAGTTTTTTTCATTTGCATGACAATTAAATATCATAGAAACACCACTAAATGTTTGCAGAAGCAATCTTTCATGATGACCTTCTTAACATTGCAGAGCATTTAGTGAAGGGCAATTGATTCTTGAGTCTACATGGCAAGGAATGGAACAATGTGTTAATCTGGGGCTCACGGAAGCCATTGGTTTGAGTAACTTTTCGTGTAATAATATTGGAGATATGTTAAGCCATGCCAAGATTCCTCCTGCTGTCAATCAGGTAAGTTTCTCCTGTTTTGATCACACAACTTGCAATGTGTTTTGGTATGTGATATTTGATTTTGTTTGCTTTACAAATTGGGGTTTCATGGCAACACTCCTTTAACATATGGATATGCATCCACTATGGCAACATAAAAAGTTGAGAGATTATTGCAGCAAGGAGAACATTCACGTGAGGGCTTGGAGACTCAGGTACATACATATATATCATGCTAATGTTTTTATCTTTTTCAATTAGGAAAGTTCAGGGCTGAAACGTAATTCTATGTTTATTAGAATTATTTGTAAGAAGAAAAACACAGTTTGATGGCATTAAATAATTGAATTTGAAATTTGTTTTTTCTAAATATTTGCATACCATAAAATTGGGAAATAAAACCCTCCACTAACCGCTATCAGAACTGAATTCAAGCTCTATCATGCAGTGACACAAAAAAATACAACATGGAATGAAAACGTCCACAAAAATAATAATCATATATTTGAAGGATTTGAGACACGCAGATTTACCAGGCGTCGTTGTTGTATATGCCATTCTATTCCAGTGTTCACATAAAATCCACCGTTGTATATGTTGTATAAGCCGTTCTATTGTTGTATATGATGTATAAGACGTTCTATTGTTGTATATGTGGTTTTGTTCCACTGTTCATATACTCTTTAGCTTTTGTGAGGATATATATTGGACCTTCTGGTTTTATTCTTGGATCAAGAAATCAGGCGCGGAAAGATAGAGATCAAGAATAGGGTTCACAGCTTCAACCCTCGTGGAGGTCTGATGAGTGCAATTTTCCGGCCGAGGAAAGCTCCACAAATTCCCCCACCACTAGTAATAACAGCAACCACGATGGAACAGGTATGCCTACGTTGCCAATGCCAATTCCACGTTGTTGCACGTTGCTCATAAATACATTTGCACGTTGCTCATAAATACATTAGAAAACAACGAAGGCTTAGAGATACAGGCCTATAAAATAGACCTTAGGCGTAATGAGAAGAAAATGCAAAAAGCAAAATAAACTAACAAACACAAACCACTATAAAAAAGAAATAAATAACTTTTCCATCGTACCTCCTCTAGAGAGTAATAAACCAAAAACATTAAAAGCACGTCATGCAATTTACTCAATCGAAAAAAATCTTGACACTGTTGTATTGTAGTCTAGTGATCAGTAACACGTTTAATTTCCACGTGCTCCGTTTCTTGCTCACAAATGGGTTATCTCTGGAATGGAGCTATCTGTTATATTCTTCGGCCTCATGATGGCTAGAGCCTATTGTAAATGCCCAATTTGAACCTGCTACCTCTTCTGCCAAGAAGAAAGAGCATTAACAACTAAAATTGTTCCCAGGACCATCCAGAGAAAGATCATTAAGAACTAAAAATTCATCAGCCAATGGTGAGATAAAATCCTTCCATATTGTAACCTGTTGATGAGCAACACATTTAATTTTCATTAACAAATTATAGCTCTTAAAGTAAGCACTGGATTATTTCTGATCATATGCATCCTAGAAATTAAAGGTTACAAATATCAAGAATAAACCAAAAAAGTAATGAAACAACTTCTATTGAGTAAATATACATTCCAATATTCTGCTAAATCTTTTATTACTAAATTAAAATCTACATAAAAATAAATATAAAGAAGCAAAAAAGAAATGGAAACCTCTCCATTGACGTTGTGGAAACCACACTTGATGAGTTCAAGTCTTTTCAGATGAAAAAAAGAAGCTAATAAAAAAAACACTTCATCACATACATCCAACAAAAAAGGGGAACTTCTCTATATCCAAACTCAATTAAAACTAGACATCCACAAACTTTTACATCCAATCTCAATTAATAGAGAACAAAGACTTCAAGTCACCCGATGAAGAAAGGATTAAATGAATAAAGCTCTGCATCACAGACATCCAAGCAAACACAAGCTTAATCAATACCAGACAGAACTTATAAATACTCTCAATTTCCTTTAGATGATTACCATTGCTTACTCTTTGATTTTGCTTTCTTTATTCTTTTTACTTTTCTTTTCTTTACTGAAAAGGCATGCTTGACAAAAACCATTTCCGATGCATTCTGGAAATTAAAGGTTACAGAGATCAAGAGATATTTTTAAAATGAAGCTAGAAAATTAGTAAAACAACCTTTAATGAGCAAACATGCATTCCAATATTCTCCTAGTAGAGATATTAATAAAGAACAGAGACTGCACTTGATGACTTCAGGTCATCATATGAAAAAAGAAGTGAATGAATAAATTTGTCATTAAAACATGCATTCCAATATTCTCCAAGTAAAGAAATTAATAAAGAACAGAGACTGCACTTGATGACTTCAGGTCGTCATATGAAAAAAGAAGTGAATGAATAAATCTTTACATCACAGACATCCAAGTAGGCACAAGCTCAAAGTGAATGAATAAATCTCTACATCACAGACATACATCCAAGTAGGCACAAGCTCAATCAATATCAGAGAGAACTTATAAATTCTATCGTATTGTTGTTGCTTACTCTATGCTTTTGCTTTGTTTTCTTTAATGGAAAAAGCATTGTTTTTTGCTTTTCTTTACTGGAAAAGTATATCCAAAAAAACCGTTTCCAATTTGGATGCATCCTAGAAATTAAAGGTTACAGAGATCATTAATTTGTAAAATGAAACCAGAAAATTAGGTAATCAACCTTTATTCAGTAAACATACGTTCCAATATTCTCCTAAATCTCTTATGGGTAAATTACAAGGTACTAAAAAATAAATGTTAAAGGAAGCAGAAAACCAACAGAAACCTATCAATTGATGTTGTGGAATCTTATTAAATGAATTAATGGAAAACAGGAACTGCAATTCAAATCTTCAGATGAAGAAAGAAGCAAATAAGAAAAAAACACTGCATCACAGACATCCAAGCGAAAAGGGAAACTTCTACATCTAAGAAAACTTAGTTCTCCATCTAAGCCGGCACAAGCTCAATTGATAGGGAACGGAGACTTCAAATGCACTCGATGAATTCAAGTCCTCAGATGAAGAAATAAACGAATGAAAAAAAAACTCTGCATCACATACTTACAAGCTCAATCCATCACAGACTTACAAGCTCAATCCATTACAAGAGATAACTTATAAAGTCTCGATTGCCTTAGGGCCTGGGCGATTGCCATAACCTACTTTTTGCTTTTGCTTTTGTTTTCTTTCTCGGAAAAACATTGTTCTTTTTTATTTGAAAATAGTTGTTCTTTTGCTTTTTTTTTTTCTTTACCGAAAAGCGTTTGTTTTTTTTGCTTTGCTTTTCTTTATCGAAAAAGCATGTGCAACAAAAATTCATTTCCAATGCATCCCATGATCCATCCCGTTCGAATGTGTCTAAATTTAGATTATTGATACAAGAGTACTAAGTACACTAAAAAAGGTTTTTTTTAGGGTTAAAGGTCCTAAAAGGGAGGGAAATTATTTATGAAAGGCCATGCCGCCATGGAAAGGGCAATGTTACCAAATAATATTTATGATTGTTTTTTTAGTTAAAAATTATGTAATTAATTCATATAGCTTTAAATATTGGAATTGAATTGGGACAAGGATAAATATTGTTAATGTATGAATGTAAGTGGAATTGAATTGGGACAAGGAAAAATATTGTTAATAACACCACTAAGTAGTTTATGATTTAAGAAAATTAATATGAATTTAGAATTTAACAAAATTTTACTTGTGAATTTATTTTTACCATGATCATCCAAGTTTTATTTATGGTGGAATAATGTTTTTATAGGTTTTTTCCAATTCTATATCAACCCAAACAGTTGAAATTGAATGAGAGTTTTTGATGGATGGGAGCTTTAACTTCCTATATTGTCAGATTTCAACAATGGGAGATAAGTTTGTCACAAAATTGAATGACTCTTAGGAGTTATTGATGTCCTTTCCCAAATAGTTATCCAATTGTGTAATTGTCATAGTTGTAAGCCAACTCTTGGACCCTGTAAGCTTATGTAGATCATCTTTATGTACCCACTTGTAATAGTTTTGTATTGGATCTCATCATGTTGTTATAAGCATAGAGCTTTCTCTTGTATTTGTACATCATATCTAATAAATCGTGCTTTATGTCTTATAGAATGTTGTGGTGTTGTCGAAGAGTTCATGATTTGTGATATTATTTTATCATCTACACGGTATCAAAGCTAACCTCTACAAACCCCTTGTCATTATTTATTTATTTAATTATGAGAGATATTGGCAAGGTTCAATTTTATATGAGGTTTTTAAATTGTTGGCATGTTCTTAGGGAGGTTGTAGCTTATGTATGTTCATGGCTCTACGGATCTAGATTGTTGTTTCATGTTACAGTGTGGATTGATTTCTTAGATTAGCACTAATTTAGATCACATCGACCAAGATAATCTCTCTTTAGATCTATAGATTTTCATTCATATCTAAACATCTGAGTATTTTTTTCTAAAATTATTTTTTGATAAGTTGTTTCAGCATAAAGTATCCTTCAATTCCCTTATTTTTTTTCCTAGGAAAAAAACATAATTTCATTTCATCTTTCGAGAACAAAATTACATTTCGCACATACACAACTTGTGTATTTGGAGTTAACCAAAAAGGTCCAAAAAAACAAAAAAGAGACGAGTGTTCAGTCCCTGTCAAAACATATGTCCACAATACATCTATAGAGATAGAGCGAAATTTCAGCCACGATACTGAGGTACATCCCCACAGTTTTCAGCAAATAGAAAAATCTAATAAACTAATAATATAAGTCCAATAGTACTATAGACCCACCGAAGGTCCAAAAAGCCAAACGGTAAAATATAATGCCACCACTGACATAATAAACAATAGACCAAGATATAAAGAGTCAAATCTGAGCGACCCCTTCAATGAAGGGTCTATGATAATACTCATGTGCTGTACCATCAACCTGTTCATTGATCTTCCATTGAACCAACGTCAATAGTAAACCCTCCTTCGAGGCCTTGTTCGCCTCCCTGTTATTCTCCCTGTAGACATGTCTGCAAGAAAAAGCATCATAATAATCTAAAATACCTGTAATAGAAGATAATATGTTGGAAAGTCTCATATTTCCCCACATTTGAGTCCCCTTGATCCAATTAATCACATTCATCGAGTCACCAAATACATTGAGAGTTATGCACGCTTTCTCGGCTGCAAAGATGAGAAGAAGTTTCAGACTGAGCATCTTAGCATAGTTGTTACTGCCTTCTCCTAACCCCATTGTTAATTTAAAGAAATGACCCTCCAGTAGGAAGAGGATAGCACCACCCCCACACCTATTCTTTTGAGCCGCTCCATCAAAGAACCCCCAAGGCACCGTCTTATCAATTTCCACCTCTAAAACTTCCCTCTTATTTTTTACTCTAATATGCTGAGGGAAAGCAGTAAGTATACCTCCAACAACATTTGCAGTGATCTTTGGAGTACAACCCTTATCTGCAAATATCGAGTTATTACGAGCTAGCCACACTCCCCAAATAACTAGCAAAAAAAGAGCTAGCATAACATCTAGTGAATTAGTTCTTCTCCAGTTTTCCCATGCTCCCAAAATGGTCAACCCCTCCCACCTGCAAAGGGTGCCAAAAATCTTAGAGAATTCCTTCCACACTTCTTTGATGTAAGGGCACTGTAGAAAAAGGTGTAATGTCGATTCTTCTGCATTTTTGCACAGAATATACCAACCTGGTCCCTAAAAGCACCTTTTTGTAGGTTGTCCCAACAAGGTGCCTTGTTCTCTAGTAGGCACCACATGAAGAGCCTGGTTTTAGGCGGACAATTGATCTTCCAGAGGGACTTCCACCACCAAACCTAAACCCTATCCACTCCTTCAGCACTGAGTTTAATATATCCCGCCTTTGGAGTGTATTTCACACTAGGATCCACATCCCAAATGAGGACATCATCCCTGTCATGAAGCTTGATCTAATCTTGGTTCAAAGCCCCAATATACATTTCCAACTCCCTCATTTCAAAATCAAGAAACCCCATATCCATTACCCGAATCCACGATTGTTCCCACCAATTCTCCTGCAGAGGTGGCACAAGATGATTAAGGGAAAAAATTCCTCTATGCCTCAATTCCATCACCATTTCAACCCGAAGTTTGTGTTTTTGTATACACCCGACCCATGGATCCTCCCCGAATATGATATTCCTTTCATTCCCTACATGCCAGGCTAGATTAGCCTCAATGACATCCAAAGATTTTACCAATGCTCTCCAAAAAATCGATCCCCCAATATGCAATTTGACATGGTCCTGAATCCAATCCTCCACCGATCCTGGTCCAATATATTTCTGAATCATAACCTAAGTCCATAAACTCTCAGTCTTCAAGATTCTCCATCCCCCTTTTGCCGCCAGATATTTTGCAAATAGAAAAATGTTTTTAAGACCGCATCCACCCAATCCTTTCAGGATTTCTATCCTCTCCCACCTAACTCGAGGAGTAACCTGGGCTTCGTGCTTACCACACCAGAGGAAACAGAAACATGTTCTGCGCACCTCTTCCAAAATGCCTTTTGGGATCCAGGCCAAGGACATCCAATAAATAGGGATGGCCTCTTGTACAACTTTTACCAACACCAGCCTACTAGCTCTAGATAACCATTTATGGCTCCACTGCTTCAACCGCTTTTCCATCTTTTCCAACAACCAAATCCAATCCTATTTTTGGTATTCATTAGGTTTCAAATAGAAACTGGGATATTTCAACCCTCTCTCTAGACTTCCAACATTGAAAGGAAATAAAGTCAAGTGTTCCTGTTGCTCCACATCACTTAACAGATGTGTGGACATAGTATATTTTCCAATGTTTATTTCCATGCCAGTATCTTTAGAAAACAACTTCAGAATATCAAAAAGGGTATTTAGTTCTCTGACTGAACCAAAAAATAATATGAGCACATCATCCACGAACAACAAATGTGACAGCTGCAGATCCTGAGAAATCTGAATACCTATAAAGTTTCCCATTCTTTTAGCCTCCCTGATGGATCTACTAAGACCTTCTGCCACCAACAGGAATAGAAGGTGAGATAGAGGGAAACCCTGTCTCAACCCTCTCTCCACATGAAAGAAAGGAGATGTTGCACCATTGATCAGAACCGAGAATGACACATTAGTAATGCAATTCATTACCCATCTGATGAAGGAAATATCAAACCCTAAATGTGTTAGCAGTAAAGGAATATACATCCAGCTTACCTTATCATAGGCCTTGGCAAGGTCAACTTTCAAAACAACACCCTTATGATTTTTAGTTTTCATACTGTGCAGGCCTTCCTGAGCATCCCTAATGGCCTCATGAATCTGTCTCCCCTCCTAAAAACCAAATTGTTATTTAGTAATATGGTAAAAAAAAATACCCTTGAGTCGTCGAGCAATCACCTTTGTGACCACCTTGCAGATACAATTGCAAAGAGAGATGGGTTTTAAGTCATTCAAAGAGACAGGATTTTCCACCTTTGGAATCAACGCAATAAAAGTAGAATTGAAACTGGCCGGAATCCTCCCAGTGATTCTTGTATCCTCTAATACCTTAAGTATATCATCACCCAGAGTTTCAAAGAGTCCCAGAAAGAATTCGATCGTCCATCCATTAGGCCCAAGGATTTTGTCCTTCTGAAAACTCTACAGTACTGCCTTGAGTTCACCTTCAGATATTTCCTCCATCAGAGCCAAATTATCTTCCTCTTGCACAAACCTAGGGAACACTATGGATAACTTCAGCAAGGGATGCTTGAACAGGTGCCTTGTAAATCTTCTTGAAATGTTCGACCCCAGTGGAGTCTGTGCCTTCAAAAGTGTCATGTGTTGAACCATGTTCATCTAGAAGGCTCCACACAGTATTGGATGCCTTCCTCCCTCTAGCATATGCATGAAATAATTTAGTGTTGTCATCCCCACATTCCAACCAAATCGATCGACTCTTTAATCTCCATGTTTCTTCCTTTTCCAGTGACAATGTGATCCTTCTCCCTTCCAACCGAATCAGCCCATCCTTTTTCATCGGATTCATCATCCCACCTCCATCCATGTTATAGATCCCAAAGAGCTCAGTTTCAATATGTTGCAGCTCACTATCCTCCCTCTTTCTTTCTTCCACTGCCCAAGATTTGATAGCATCCTTCAAATTCCTGATATTCGTTGCAAACTAAAAATTTATAGTGCTCCGATTCCCAGGATCGAAGGGAATCCATATGTTGGAAATCAGGGCCCGAAAACCTTCATCTTTAAGCCAAATATTTTTTAATTTCAAAGGAATTGGTGTTTAACATGACTATTCTTGAATTCCAGAAAGATAGGGTAGTGGTCCGAGAGTGCACCTCTCCCCACCCATTGTCTGATAAAGTGATGTCTATCCACAATCATTTCTGTAAACAAAAAATGATCTAGTATCTTTACCACTCTCCCTTTCCCACATCTGTTATTTTTCCAAGTGGGTGTGAGCTTACAGGGCTCAATATCCAACCAGTTCCTCTCAACCCAATTCCGGGTAAAATATTTAGTCAACAAATCCCCCAAGGAGAAGTTGAAATCCCTCAAGAGAGAGTTGTGAAATAGATTATCCCAGAATGAGATACTATTTAGGTAAGGGCCGTAAATGTTATCTACATTGTATATATCCCCAAGTTCCATGGCTTTAAAGGTCAAACCCAAAACCAATTCCATACCCCAAACATTTAAAACCTTAATATTCTTGGCATTCCAACCAATTTCCAAGCCTCCCGAATGACCTCTAACATCCAAAGTCTCAAAATTTCATCCACCAAACCAACTTTATAGCCTAAATTTTATCTCCTCTCCTGCCCCTAAAGTTTCTTGAAGCAACAAAATATCAGGGCGATCTGAATCAACCACCCACTAAAGTGTTGATCTTTTCTGGGGACCAGCAAGACCCTGACAATTAAAGGACATAATATTCATCTCCTACCCTTCTTCTGGGCATGCACCACTCTAAGTGCCCTTTCAATTGAAATTTGTTTTCCTTCCAGTAAATCCTTTTTTGCTCGGATTCGTGCCTTTTCAAAACGGGAGATTTGGCCCCTCCCCCTAGTAGTCCTAATGGTGGCTTTCCCCAGCCCCCCAAAAGGACCTTTAGTACAAAAACGAAGGAAATATCCTGAATCAGTTGATTAAGGGAGGAAACAAGGTATCCTGAATCAGTTGATTCAGGGGGGAAACAAGGAGGAAATTGTTCGAGCAAAAATGGTTCCAGCATCGACACAGAAGGGGGTTCCTCAATACATGTAGCAGAGATGGGTGACAAGAGCTCTAAAGGATTTGAAGACAGAGTCAAATTTTTAATCCCACCCACCCAATATAGACCCGAAACATTCAAATTATTTGCAAATAAATTAATGGATGGAGAGAGGGAAAAAGAGGAGGTACCAGGAAGAGGAACACCGAACAGGAAAGGTTTTCCCACTTGTCTAACCACCTCCACCATCAGTAACCCCACAGGAGGTTTGTCCTCCGCCTCGCTAACCTCTACAGTCTCAGTCTCCTATCCCGCAGGAGAAGACAGTGGCGATGATGGGTTAGTACACCCCCCCCCCTCTCCCCCAGATAATGAGCTCCCACTATTCGTTCGATGCCCATTCAAAGTACGGATAGCCAGGGAGCACTCCATCGTAGGGTGACCATATGCATGACAACGTCTGCATCTAAACGATACATTTTCATAGTCCAAAAACCGATGATAAGAGTACCACCTCCAATCCATCCTCACTGCACCAGGAAGCCCATTCTTGATGTTGATATTAACAAGAATTCGAGCTTTCCTTTTTAATTTCTTAACCTTGAATGAAGTATCAGCTATGAGAAAAGTACCTAGTAGGTTCCCAATGTGAGAAAAATGCTCCTCATGCCAGAAAGGGAGCAGGAGCCCTGTGAGTTTGACCCAAATCGGCACAAGGTCCACCCATTCTCTACTCGGGTCAAAAAGAGGTTTCCATTGCTTCAACAGAACCGATGCATGTTCAAATGACCTATTTAGGTTCAACAACCAGATTAAATGATCATCGTTTTGAAAATTGAAAGCGAACAATCCTTGTGCAAGTCCTTCCACTTTAGGAACCTCCTCCATCCCCGCCATCCATCAATCCTCAGCCCATTTCACCACAGACCGAAAATAGACTGACTCACCCATGAAACGACCCACCAATGTGAGTTTGGTCATCCATTCCATCATCTCCCAGCCAATGTCCTCCCCAACAAAATAGTTGATGACCGGATTCAATTTGATCCAGTTTTTCTTCCGCTTTCGAACCGCCTTGTTTCTTGGTCTTCTAACCTCCTTGTCACCGGTTCCTGAAGAAATGAAACCCTTCTCCAATGGGCTAGAGCAGCCCCTTTTCTCTTACGCACCGATAAATCCTCCCACTAACCCTATGTGTTCATCCTTCTCGAATGAATCCACAAATGGCATGCAAGAACCGACACCCTCCTCCCAATTCCCATCTCCATTCGACTCCACTGCAACCTTTTCTTTATCGTGTATCGATCCCAACCTCCCTCCTGTAGCCAAGGATATTGGCTCCTTTCGGCCTGCTAATAACCCACCACTTGAGAAAAAAGACTCTTCCGGCAGCTGAAATAGCCTTGGAGAAGACAACAACAAATCCGACGGGGAAAACCCATCACCATCTGCCGGAAAAGGTTTTGCTGCAAAGAAACCCTTCGTCCATGGCTACTGAATGGGAGCCACACCTTCTGAAACATAGCCACTTTTCAAATGCCAAAAAATCCCCTCCCCCAAGTGTTCAAAGGAGTAATCCACCTGATCCTCCTCAGCCATAGTGTGGGCAGGTAGAGCAATAAAAACACCTAGGTAAAAGAAAATAGTTATAGTTTTTACCTTCAGATAATAAAAAAATGGGAATGTAACTTGCCTCCTAACAAAATGATCATGTCACGGTCAACACATAACACCATCCATACTCCAGTTAGTAGCAACCCCCACACCGGCTCAACTGTCGACTAGTAGAGGAGCTAAGTCTGCAAGCCATGCCTGCAAACCCTAGTCATAGCTTCAAACCCTAGCTAGCTCCACAATATATATATATATATATATATATATATATATATATATATATATATTCAAGCCACATTTTGGAATGGCAAAGAAATATGGTAAAAAAAATATGGCTTAATTCAATTTTTTTTTACTATTGTTTTTTTTTGTTCTTTTTTCGACTTGATATCTTTTGAATTTTTTGGGTTGAGAAATACATTTTCAGTGCCCTTATTTTGTGCATGGGATTTCATTTTTTCACTATCAATTATTTGGAAATTGCAAGACACGTTTTTAGTGTCTTTTTATTTTTCTCTTTATGATTCTTGTTTAAATGGTTGAGTCTAGGGTTGTTGATATCCTAAATCATTAATAATTATCATACTCGAAAACTCAAAATGAAACGACTTCTACAATTGAAATTTCCATGGAAAATGTTTGTTGAAGCACGACCAATATTTACAAAGGAAATTGAGAGATCTTCTTATAGGAACAAACTTGATGAATACATGGGTTTGATTGGGTTGCATTCTTTAGATAGTCAATTGTTTCCTATTGTTGAATGTAAATCACCAAAACAAAGTTGGGACAAGTTGAATTCACTACTTGGCAAAGTCAATGAATTTCAAGCATTGAAATTTGAAGTTGAATTGTCATCCCTTGTACTGGATGAGCTTGCTTGCATTGAAGTTTTCTTACCAAATCCAAGTTGTTATTCTCATAGTTGAGAGGTCATGGAAAAACCAAAATAGATGAAGAATGCAGTTTTCTAATTTTGTCAAAGTTGAATGGTCCCTTTAAGGGATTTTCCTCTACCTTTTAATATACTATGGATGTACTTGGATCAAAGTTTAAAATGCTCTCGTTTGAGATTTTATATGTGCTTGTTACCAAAGAACAATCTAATATTAAATTGTGCAATTAGATGTTTTTATGGATATAAGAATCAAGCTCTTGTGTCTCAAACCTCTAAAGGTGAGAAAAAACTTGGTGCAAACAAAATATTGATCCTGCTTAAACTAGTAAGTCTACCTCCAAGCCTAAACACAATTAAAAATCATCTACTTCTCCATTTTAGTATCCAATGAGTCTTCCTCCAAGACAAAGAAGAAATCAAGTGTAATCTTTATTTTTTGTGGCATACTTGGGCACCATGAATCCAAATGTTGGATAAAACTATAACTATTGAATGACGCCATGTAGTAGCGCAAAATTTCAGTGCCCAAACCTTCTACTAAATTACATGCATTGTCTACTCAAGCCTTATAAGCATCTTCAAACAAATAAATACTTGATTATTTCACCTCACGCCATATGATTCAATCTCATGAGATGCATCCTTCTACATCTAATAGTAGCATTTTGTAGATTGTAGTTGGTGACTCTACATAACTTGATGTTTTAGGATGAGAAGGATACGCAGCTCACTAATGGATGGATCAATGTTTTTCTCCTTGTTCTTGAAATATTTTCTAGTATACTCATTATTTATCGAATTTTTCACTTTGGTGATGGGAAGACATGAAATTCACAGCTCATGATGTGGTCATTAGAGAACTATATAATCCATAAATTGTTGCTACTTCTAGTAGGACTAATCATAGTTCTCACATTAGAGGAATTTTGGGGTCTAAAATGGGCCTCCTAAGGAAAATAATAAAATAATAGTTAAAATAATAAAATAATGGTTAAAATAATAAAATAATA
>LPNX010393608.1:228595-239652 GCA_001517045.1 Pseudotsuga menziesii
TTGTATATGTTTGATGGCTTTGACACTTTTTTCAGGGTCCTATTTCATAGCACATTCGCTTTCTTTGATAGGGATATGGCATGAATGATTTGGACATGTGAACGATAGGTATTTGCAACAATTGAGAAAACTGAATTTGTTGCTCGGGGTTCCTAAACCCTCTTGCACTGATGGAGTTTGTCTAGGTGTTGTTCTTGGAAAACAACAGTAGAATTATTTTCCTAAAGGAAAGTCTTTGCATGCTACCAAACCCCTTGAGTTGGTACATAGTGATCTAATGTCATTTTCAACTCATTCATTTCCCAAATATATGTATGCACTTACCTTTATTCATAACTTCTCTCACACTCTTGGGTTTAATTTCATAAGTACAAGGACGAGGGATTCTACTTAAAGGCCATCAAATATTTTGTTTAGAAGTAATCGTCTCTTTATATAAATAAAAAATGCACAAATAATGGGGATGAGTCTGTCAATCAAGCATTCAAATAATTTTATAGAGGACTTGGCATTCAACATTATCACTTCGTTCCCTACACCCCTCAACAAAAGGGTGTTGAAAGAAAAAGATGAACATTGAAAGAGATGTTCAACTGCATGATTTAATAGTCCAAGAACATGGCACCTTCTTTTTGGGTTGAAGCAATGAATTGTGCAAATTACATTCAAAACCCCATCCCTCATAGGGTAGTGTTGAGCATGACTCCAAAGGAGGCTTGGGCCTATGTCAAGCCCGATCACTAGCATAGATGAGGTTAAATTATGATGAGGGTTCATCAATTTTTTTCCATATATGGTTGAATGAATGACCTATGTATGATTCTGTTGTCATCTAAGAGAGATTGTCATTTGACCAAACTTAGATTTAGTCATCGGTCAACTGACGCACGTCTGTCATAAGTTTAACCATCAACCCTTTCATAGTTCCTCTCTTTTAAGTTGAGACATCAATGCACTTCCATCATAAGTTTTCCTTTTTTCGTCAAAACATTTTCCTTTTCTGTCATAAGTTTGATAGCCACTTCTTCTTCGTTCCTCCTTTTAATTGAGAAAATGATGGGTTCCCATTGTAATTTTTCCTTTTTCCCATCCAAATTTCACCTTGTTTTGTTGTGAATTTGATAACCACTTATTTTTCATTCCTCCCCTTTTAGTTGAAAAATGGACAAATTGTGTCGTAAGTTTTCCTTTTGTCTTTCGTAATGTTGCCTCTTTTATTTCATAAGAACGATCGTAACACTTCGTTATTTTCTCTACTTTTGTAAAAAAAATGACATTTATGTCGTTATTTTGATACCCACCCCTAGTTAAACCCTCTCCTTTTAGTTGAAACATTGGCATATTTCCGTCGAAATTTCTTCCTTTTTATGTTGTAAGCTTGAGTCTCTCCCTTGGATACTCCTTCCTCTTTCAGCAGAAGAACGACGAATTCCCATCTGAATACTGACAACCTGAATATATATATAACAAGAGTTATCAAATCTTGATCAATAAACCATATAAAAAAACCTTAACCACCATGATCACGAAACACTAAATTTCAATGTAAGGTACAAAGTACGTGAGGCTAAGTGACAAATACTTTGTCGATTAAAATAAACCTCAAATCCCAATGCTATTACCATCATAAAATCTCAATATTTCATTCCATGCATTTTTATTTTCCAAATTCCAAAATTATTTTAATCATTATCAAGGATCAATAGGGTCAACCATGCCTAGGAGACAATACCGTATGCAAGTCACCAAAGTTAAATCGCATGCCATGTGAACTATTGTCAAAACCAATTTACACATTCCCAAGAGATATCACATAGTTGTAATGTGATTCTACTTTTCATTTGAACCATAATACCATGTATGCAATAACTTCAAATGCAAATACTAAGTGGACTTCTAAGTGCTTAATGCATGGTTCCCTGTCCATCAAAGCTCATATGAAAACATGAAGAACAAAATGGTCCTTGATTGTGTTGGTAAGTTTCTTAGGCCTTACTATACTATCATCCCATGGAATGGTGATGGGACGGAAGATAAATTTAGAGATCATGGTTTCCTTGTTTAACATATCCTTTCCTTTTTCATTATCTGACCTCCTTTCTAAGAAAAACAATAGGAATAAGATGGTTAGGGTTACATGGATGAATGCATTGAGTCTCTTTGTGAGGAAAAACACTAGGAATAAGGTTAGGGTTTACAAAGGTACTAGATCACTAAATGACGAAACCCTAGTCAAGGTTTAGTGAAGAAGCTAGCTATGAGAAATAGAGGAACAAAATAACACAATATTACATTACTAAAACACTTCACACTATTGCAATGACATTCGCTTCTCTTTTAAACTGGTTGCATGGTTTTATTTTTCTAAATCCTAAAAGCTAATAACAACCCAACCTTAACTTTTGTAGCCTAAATCACTAAAGTTACTTTATTACACATGTAAGTCTCATTTTCTAACAAAAGGGTGTTAACTCAATGGAAGATGGATTTTGGTGTATGTTGTTAAGCGAAAAGAACCCAAGAAATTGTTGGACATGGTTGGTTTTCCTTATTATTATATTTAGTGATTGCTTAGCCTCATCCTTTCTCTATACAATCGCATAGTTGTTTGAGGGATTTAAAACTCATTCAATGGGGTTCCCAATGACATCAAGCCATGCTATATTTCCAATGATAAGTGCTACGAGTTGACTAGTCCAAAACATGACAAGTGATCCCAAAGAAATGAGGTTGTCTGGTGCCATAAAATTGTGAAATTTGGTACCAATAATGTCCCCATGGTGACATAGCACCATAGGATTTGTGACAGTTGGCCCATATAAACCATGGCATACACAAAGGATTGTGAAACATGGTGCAATAGATGCAAGGAGGTGTGACACTTGGCACCAAACCTTGGCTTTGGAAACCATAGAGTCTTGACATTTGACACCATAAAAATGATCCCAGTTACACTGATGAACCATGCCATGTGGGGCAAAGAGTCATGAGTTGTAACACATTGCATATGCAATGTTGGTACCATAGAGATATTGACACATGGCACCACAGAACCTTGGTCCATGAGGCATATGAGGTGTTGGTACCATAGAGATCTTGGCACATGGAATATAGATGTGACAATTAGCACCATGGGAGGCATACCGGTTACTTGACACCATAGGAATGATTCCATTTGAGCAATGTCGAAGGTTTTCATGGCGGTGAGCACGAGAAGAAACAATAGAAAATGTTTGTTGTCGGCACCCATCGACATTAACCGACCATTGTCTAGCTTTTGCCTCTTTTGGATGAATACAATAAATGTCACATGCATCATCCCATATATGTTTATTCTAATCATGCCACTAAAGCTTGCAACAATTCAAGACCTCATTGCCCCTTTTTAATATCTTTCTCCATTATGTTGAAATCTCTAATCTAAGTTCGTTATCTTACCCTGACGGTCATGTTGTTAGAGATCAGTTATACATTATGTACTATATATGTAACATTGTATACTATTGATTAATGGAGAAAATTTGTGAGCCTTTTCTGTCAGTTATTTTTCAATTCTTATTTGTTCCATATTTTCTTGATGATTTAATAGTGGTATTAGAGCACCATAAGATTGATGGCCTTGATTGATGGAGTTTTTTCTAAATTGTATGAGAGAAGAAAAACCTGCATGGAGATTTGAGTCATTGTTAAGAGACTAGAAGAAGATCTCTCGCTTAAACATTCAAAATTCATGAATATTTGTGAGACTATGAGAATATAAATATTAGAGCACTTCAATATCAGAGCACATAAAGTTCCTGCCCTAGTTATCAACACACATAGTTAACCACTAAGCTTCTCTATAACTAACTCTCAACTAAGTCCTAACTGAAGTGGAGTGCAATAGATGACTGAGTCTAATTGAAAGTGACTCATGACATGTAACTGCATGTCCAACTAAAGGAGGTAGCACATCCATAAATCCAAGTATCTCTGATGGAATTAACCGAAGTAAGCATGTCATCAGAAGTGGTTGTAGGCACATGTGTTAGCTCCAATTCATAAATAATGACCAAAAATAATCAAATAATGAATGGAGGAACCTTCACAAATCAGGTTAACTAATTGTAATAATTAGTTAGCAATTAGGTGCATTTATGACATTCGGATCACCCCAGAAATGCTCCCTGTTTGAAGGAGGAAGCCCAGTTAGCCCCCCCGAATGAAGGAGAAGGCTTAGTTGGACTCCTTGATTAAAGGAGGGCGTGGGTGTTCTCATGTTGATGTCATAGTGTGCTCATATTATGTCAAGTAAGTCAATTAAACATAGGATAGTGGGTAAATAGGCCAAAATTGACCAAATAAGTGTGCATGTTGGGTAAATGACTCCAACACCCCCCCCCTTAAGCTATACTCATGAGGAGTTAAAAAAATGCATGAAATGCTAGGGCCCTGGAAACAAAGGCCATAGTTCACCCTGTACAATAAAGTAACTGTTTAATATAACCAAGGAAATGGGAAAAACCTCATGGGAAAAATACCCCCCCTCAAACTAAGCAGCAAATCAAGAAATGTGTGGTTCTTCTATGCCATAGCATCCTGAGACTATGCATGTGAACCTCTGAATACAAACTAAATGAATATTTCTAGAGGAATCTTCCTCTTTGGAAGAAGAAGAATGTGCTCAAATGAACCAAGAACATAGACAGTTGCAGGATGAAAATTGGACCCATGTAGAGCAACTGAAATCAACTGATAGGAGAGCAAAAGTGCTTGAGGATTCGAACCATGTGTGGAACACTCAAGAAACTGATATTTTGCAGCCTTGAACAGAAAACCATGAGTGCTAAAATCATCCACTAGTGTTAGGATCAAGTGTCCAGGCGGATGCAGAAAATCTTCCTCTTTACCAATTCTGTGAGGAGATGAGCATGTGACCAAAGGTAGAGAAGCCCTGGGACTGTGGAGAGCGAATGTTTGAGCTCCATAATCTGATATAGCTTCATAAATAGCTAATGATTCACAAAATAAAATATCAGCAACCTCATAAGAGGAAAATAACACCAAATCCCCAGCGGTAAATTTGAAGAAGAATTGAGGCACTTGATTTTTCACACCGAAATTGGTGAGAGCAGCTACAAGCATGACTGAAAACTCTTGGATTTTAAACTTTAATAAAAATAATATCAGATCAGAAATTAAATCAGATATAAATAGGTTCACAACATATCCAAAACTATGAAATGAAATTAAATCCCCAGCAACAGTTTCAAAGGAGACTTGCAGTACTTGTTTCTTCACACCGTTGATGAGAACAGCTACAAGTAGTACTGGAGGTTTATGAACCTGAAATTTTGAACCAAGAAATATCATATCAGATCCAAATAATATCATATCAGATCCAATAAGGTTCATATCGAATCCAAAATTATGGTCCATCGAGACGGTAGATGCACAGTTTTCTTCTTCTTCAAAATTTTGAATTTTGGTGCATGCAATCCTGTAGGAATTTGCTGGAAGATCTAGATCAAGGGGAGCGAATTGATCACTCTTGTAATCTGATATTTTTTTCCAAAATATTCAATTTATTACATATTTTCACACCAGCAGCAACATTAGAGGGAGAAAAATCAAATTTCTCTTCACTTTCAGAAGCAATTACTGGCAAATTTTGCACAGAATTCAAAGGAAAATCATTGGTGAATGTTTGCATGGAAGTGCAGCAGTATTTTTCTTCAATATCATAGATTAAAATGTCTTATTTTGTTTCAGGCATATTAGGAGATAATATATCAGAGATCTCACAAACTTTCGGAGCATCAGGAGAAGGAGTCATTGCAAGGAGACTTTCTTCAATTTGAATTGACTATGTAGAAGATTCTGCATCTTCTTCATCTTGAACAACTTCATCAGAGAGAGTAGAGGCTGAGACTTTTGAGTAAATAACTGTTGTGGTGCTGGATGTGATCTCCAAAGTGCTATTATGATCCTCATTGTGCTTGCCAAAGGTTCTATCCAATTTTGTCGAGAGATCATTTGGGTATTCAGCAGAACCAATAAGGTAGCGCAAGCTAGGAGAAAGGGCCATACATATTGCTCCAAAAGCTCTATCACAGTCATTTAGCCAGTCATTCTCATTCTCATAAGACTCTTTTCCAAGTCCAATAGACACCTCATAGAGACCTTGTCTCTTCATAGATGCAATCATCTTCAACTTCCATTCTGAATAGCTTGTGAATGGGGTGAGAAGGGGGACTGATGAGTCCATTCGAAGTTGTACCTGCAAAAACACAAAAAGTCACTGTAAGGTCTAACAACCTGCACATTTCAGGTTTTCATCACACCCAGCATAATTGATCAAGCAAGCTTGATCAACAATTCCTTAACTTGGGGTGTTAAGTGGTAAACCTTCGGCTTTTGGTGCAGTGGTGGAATTTAAGATTTTGCTCAATTTTTCATGAAAGATCTGGAAAAAAACCATGTTTTTGAAGAATGAGCTTCATCCCACCATGAGATCTGATACCATATTAATTTGTCACAGTGGTCTAGGAACTGAAAACACAGCCTCACAAAGAATACAGACAAATATGCATAAAATTGGAAAATTGGTGCTATAATAGGAGTAGCATCTCTATATTAATCAATAAAGAATAAGTCATACAATACAATGGTCATGCAAGGTGCATGAATGCCAAGAAAATTTGAATACTCAATGAGGTCATTCGAATTGCATGGATGTGTGTAGCTGAACTCAATGTCAGCTGCAGTCAGCACACATAGTTAACCACTAAGCTAATCAATATCTGACTCTCAACTAAGTCCTAACTAAAGTGGAGTGCAATAGATGACTGATTCTAATTGAAAGTGACTCATGACATGTAACTGCATGTCCAATTGAAGGAGGTAGTGCATCCAAAACTCCAAGTATCTTTGATGGAATTAACTGAAGTAAGCATGTCATCAGAAGTGGTTGTAGGCGCATGTGTTAGCTCCAGTTCATAAATAATTACTAAAAATAATCAAATAATGAATGGAGGCATCTTCACAACTCAGGTTAACTAATTGTAACAATCAGTTAGCAATTACGTGCATTTATGACACTCGGATCACCCCAGAAATGCTCCCTGTTTGAAGGAGGAAGCCCAGTTAGCCTCCTCAAATGAAGGAGAAGGTTTAGTTGGCCTCCTTGACTGAAGGAGGGCGTAGGTGTTCTCATGCTGATTTCATAGTGTGCTCATCTGATGCCAAGTAAGTCAATTAAACTTAGGATAGTGGGTAAATAGGCCAAAACTGACCAAATAAGTGTGCATGTTGGGTAAATGACTCCAACAATGATGGCTTAGACAATTACATATTATTGGATAATCATAATCAATGTGTTTCAAACATTGCTTCACCATTATGTTATGATCATATTTATGAAAAAGGAGTTGTTGCTCCTCACCATCTTAATGGTGATATAGGAATTCAGACCCCATTTTTTACTTATGATGAGTTCAAGGAACATAAAAAAAGATATTATTTACAAGAAGAGAATGAAGTTGAAGATATCTATACCAATCATATGCGTAAAGAAACATTTCAACAGAACTCAGATCTCATTGTTCAAGAATTTGAGGTTGTCTTTGATCGTAATAAAACAAGTAATGTCCATGGGTTGTTTCAAGAGGATTATGGGACTATGAATGAAACAAAAATTGTAGATGAGCCGTATGGTCTTCTATATCAATTAAAATTCTGTCATGTTTTTTAGGACCTAGTAGCCATTTACATGGACTCAGAGGTTTCAAAAGGTTTCAGCCTTCTAGTATTTGAAATCAAAGTAGAATATGCTTTTCCAATTAATTTTCTGCTTCGAATAATAAATTCTTCTTTGATTTTTCTCTACCTGCAAGAAGTTGTTATAGTGGGATGGATGATATCATGGCTTCACTAGAAGTATGATTACACTTGATTGGGATGTTTCTACTGGTAAAAGTAGGAGTAGGCAAAGGAATAAGCTCGACATACGAACATGTAGATTATTTTCAGTGTGTTGGCTTGCAGTTGTATTTTGTCATTTCAGAGGTGTGTGCTCAGAGTTTGAGAAAGTTTTAGAGTTTTGGTATAAGAATCCATAGCCCAATGGATTGGTATTGTTGACAGAAAATAAGGCACTTGGTCTTCAGTTCTTAGCAAAACACAGGGAAATGCCAACCCCCAGTTGGAGCCAGTGTTTGTCTTAGGTTTTTCTATCCTTTTTCTATAGTTGATTATTTACCTTAGACACTCTCTTGTTCTTGATTTTTAAATCTTTCTTTAAAACTTTGGGATAGTTTTCATTTTATTTCATGCATTACATATATATTAATTTTCTTTATCCAAGATCCAATAGATGATTAAGTCTTCATTTAAAAACATTATATATGGTTATTAATATGAGCTGGCAGCACATGATAAAGACTCAAGACATAGGTATGCTACCAGCTTGCCAAGGAGATAAAGGTTTGTAGGTACGCTTTCAAGGTGTTAATTTTTTGTAGGCACCATTATCGTGCTAGCAGTCTTCAAGCTCTGTGCTTATTTCCTTAATCCGACATCTAACTTCGAGCAGTACTGGAGTTAAAACATTTGAACAGAACCATTTTCCTTTATTATTCTTAATTCTACAGTTTGTACTTTGTAAAAGGGTCAGGAAATATGGTTTTACAGTAACACAAGGTTCTTCATTCTCAAAGATCTTACTCTAGTATCACATCTACAGTTTACATCCCATTGCCACCATTCAAGTTTATGAAGAGACTGCGGTATTAATGTACTGCATTAAAAATTACATCTCTGGTAGATAGCAAGAGTGTTCATGGCCATATCATCAAAATTTTATTTCAACAAGACACTTCATATGGAATCAACTGATGGATACTTATATGAAGTATGGAATTTTGGATAATGCACTTTGACAAAATGTATACAAAGGATATAATTTCATGGAATACAATGATCAGTGGATTTGTCAAACTTGGCAGCATTCAAGATGCTCATCAACTATTCGATAGAATGCCTGAACGAAATGTGGTTTCGAGGAATGTTGTGATTGATGGATATGCTTGACATGGGTATCCAGAGGAAACGATGGAATGTTTTGAACAAATGCAAGTGGCCAGCTTCAAGTGAGACCATATCGCATATGCATGTGTTCTTAGTGCGTGTACCAGTCTACCATCTCTGGAACAGGGCCATGCCCGACAAGGAAATGGTGAAGAATCCCTAAAACTATATTGCCAAATGAAAAGGGAAGACATGAAACATGACCGCATAAGCTTTGCGGATGGTCTTGGTGCATGTGCAAGTCTTCTGGATCGGGAGTATGGCAAATTGATACATACCCGTATTATCAAAACTTGATTTGAGTTCGAAGGATTTACAGGAAGTGCCATTGTTGATATGTATGCTATGTGCTGAATCATAGAAGATGCACGATAGGTATTTGACAATGTGGATGAAAGGGACTTGGTCTCATGGAATGGCATGATTTCAGGATATGCTTAAAATGGCTATGGAAAAGAGGCTCTCAAATATCTTTGAACAAATGAGGCAGCTCGAAGACTCTGATATTATGCCTAAGTTAGTAAAGTACTTGACACTTGTTAAGTTTAGATGGTTTAGATCTTTTCTAGATATGATTCTCTTCTATTTTTGGAAGTTCAAATATTGTAATATTTTTGAGGAATGAGGGGGAGAGAGATAGATGGGAGTCAAGAGACTGGAACTTATGCAGACCTACAATACTTCATGTGTAATATATTTTCGTTTTATGAATGATTAATATCTATCTAGAGCTAGGTTTTGGACTTATATTATGTTTATGTTCATTGGTTATGTTTCAACCCTAGTTTATATTGCAGATATGTAGATGTCTTCTATATAGATGCTATGTTTACTTTTGAATGTTTATGTTTCCATGAGATTTGGGATGTTATTTCAAATGTCTATACTTTTATATATTTTACAATAATAAACTGTTTGTTTAATACTTGTTTATATATATTCATAAAACCTTGTTTCAATTGCTTAAAACTGTGCCATCATTCATACTAAAAATTTGCTTCCTTATACATATTTGTACCTAATGTTATCAGATCATTGTATCTCTAATTCTTATATTGTTAATCCAAAAACCCAAAAATTTATCTTTGTATGTTGAGGTGCGTGAACATTGCTAACCCCGTAGTCTAGGTAGCAGAATTTAGGGAAAACACCTTCCCCTAATGAAACCAATCAAGTACTTACTAAAGCACCATAAACATAACAAAACACTCCTAAACATAGACCTGCAATCTTCTAAGTGACTTCATAAACCAAATGCAACAGTAATCAATGCAAAAAACCCTCTTTCCCAAGCCACATACAATTCTTTCCAAACATAGGTTTGTGCACACACACATGTATTGGGAAGGATAATAACATGTATGTGCTCTTGTGCCTTCTAGAGAGTGTGTGCTTCCTATAGGTCTAAGAAGTTATAAAATCTCAAAAAACTTGTAATCCCTTAGTATGAATGGGGTAAGGGACTATTCTACAGATAGATAGGTTTCAAAAGACTCCAACAAAGCAAAAAAAATAGTCCTAAGGAGGCCCTACGCAGAAGAATTTAAAGAATTAATCCCTAGTGG
The DNA here is from genome assembly GCA_001517045.1 of Pseudotsuga menziesii. Classification (NCBI taxonomy): domain Eukaryota; kingdom Viridiplantae; phylum Streptophyta; class Pinopsida; order Pinales; family Pinaceae; genus Pseudotsuga; species Pseudotsuga menziesii. The sequence goes on from LPNX010393608.1 coordinate 239,227, forward strand.
ATCTGCTAGTTCTATTGTGTGGATAATCCCACAAATAGTTAAACCCAAAAATAGTTAGTAGGGATGATTATCACAAAGCAACTGGAGAAACAACTACTCAAATCCCCCTAGGATTACTAATTTACATTCATACAATTAACCAAAGAGACAAAAAAGGCACATTCAATCAAAAGAAATATAATATTAGGCACATAGATCCTATAGGTTTTCCTATAGCTTCCTCCCATGCACAAACTCCAAAGAATTCCCCTTAATGAGTATTGGAACTTGCACACAAAAAATACAAACCCCTTCTTAAATCTCATGGAAACATATCAACATGAATCAAATTATAAAACAAATTTAACATGAATCAATCCTAATTAGCTAATCAAGAAGACTAATCCCTTTATACCAACAAGAATAAAAAGTAACAAATATTGAACA
>LPNX010393608.1:239787-316280 GCA_001517045.1 Pseudotsuga menziesii
ACCTTTTCCTGGGTCCCTCTAAACATAAGCAGCTAATGTCTTGATCCTCCCAAACCGTCAAACCCCTTGAACACAATATGGAAGGTAATCATGAAAGTGGACTTCACTGATCAAAGGGTGATGAAATATCAGAAATAAGGGTTTTGGGGGGGGATTAGGACCAATTATTATAGCATAACCTTAGTATGAGTTCTTAATGCAATTGGGTTCACTGAAGTGCCAATTTGTGTTGTAAAACAAGATAGAGTTATGACTTGAGTAAGTGTTAATCAATGTCTAGCTTTAACATTATAATAAATATGATTTTGGAACTTTATTAGAGAATGTTTTTTTTTCACTTTGTTGAAGAGATTTAGAGTGCACAATTGGTCACAATTTATTGAAGAGGATCACAATGCAAAAGAACTCACACATTATCTTTAGATGAGCTACAGGGATATGCATTTTTTAAATAATTCTTAAAGCAAGATCCTCTTCTCCGGGTGGGGTGCCTAATCCTTGAGGATGGTACCCTAAAACCCTGGCCACATTAAGTGACATTAGATATTTTTTAGTTTTCCAAAAACATACTTGAAGAACTATTATAAAGCATGATTACTATACTTTGTGCTTCACAAACACCCTCAACAATGATTATAAAGGATGATTACTATATACTTGAGTAAATATTGTTGTGAATAGAACTTAAAAGGAATCCACTAAAATGCTTGTTTTGATTGTATTCCAGAAAAACTTTCAAGGATTATTATAAATGATGATCACTATACTTTGTGTTCTACAAACACCCTCAACAATGAATATAAAGGATAATTATAAACTAATTTCTGAATACACCAAGAATACATTAAAATGTTGGTTAGAGACCCATGTTCCCCAACTACGAAATCAAATGTAGAAAATGGGAGATTTTTAGAGCAACTCCAACTAGAAGCTTCTCAAATAAAACTTGGGACATCTATACAGATACATCAAGGGAAAAAACTAAAGACCAAATTGATATGGCCAACCAGAGTTCACAGGAAAGTATCCAAATAAAAATAAATGAACCTAGATAGATTATTTATGATTAGTTTTCACTTTTGAAATGATTATATGTTCATCAAAAGAATATGTTCAAGAAAACTAAGAGAAAATTGTAGTTTTTAATTAAACTTTTTGAAAATATAGAAAAATATTTTATTATTATTATAAAAAATTTAAACTTTGAATAAGTTGAAAAGTAGATCAAGCATTACCTAATTTCGTGACATGTCAAGCTTAAGTTGACCTTGATATAAGCTATAAGTACATTATGCTTGAGTGTATATGGCATAAAGATGATTTTCTCATAGTATATTTTTAACCAAATTTAAAATTAATAATTTAATTAGTAATTAGAGTATATGTTTAATAATTTAATAATTTATCAAACTAAATGAAATAAGAAATAAGGTATCTAGGTTAATTTATATGTGATTTAATGATTAAACTAGGACATAGAATTTTTAAAATGAAATTATAATTAAAAATAAATTACGATGAGAGGTTTATGATAATTAAAAAAAAACTTAATAAACTTTCAATGTAGATCATTTTTCCTTAAGTGGAGTCCCAATTATTTTTGGAAATCAATTACAAAAGCATAAACCCAATGGTATACACAACTTCTTAGGAAAATATGTGATATTAAAACAATGAAGTGTTGAAAATGGGTTTTGATTCAAAGATAGATGGCAATATTATGATTTATTATGCAAATAAATTTTGTAAAAAAAATATTATGCAAACTAATTATGTAAAGAAATTTTTAAGTCTGTTTAAAAAATATTAAAACACTATCAACACAACACATGTTTGAAGGCATAGTAAAATAGTTTGAAGAAACATGAATATGGGAAAAAGGCACATATAAAAATACTATGTTAAACAAATTAACTAAAGCATTTAAAACAAATCCACCTTATGGTGTGCACATTTAAAATTGTCTCGACACTCAAGCATATTATGGTATGCACCGTCTAAAATAGTTTGAACACTCTGGGCATACATTATGGCATGCACATTCAATAGTTTGTTATTGTCAAATCATTGCAAAACATTCACTATATGGTAGACATGATAACATGCACATCGTAAAATTGCATGATGACATGTAAATATTAAAATGAAAATTTGAATATAAGGATGCACATTTACTCACATTTTTTATATTCAAGTAATTTAAGTCAACTCAACTTGATATTGTTTAGTGCATTAAAGACCAAACAAATTTTACTAAAGAAACCATCTATAAGATGCTCAATATAACTTCTAAAATGTGGAATAAAAGCCCTAAAATTATTTTATAAATAAAAACAAGATGGCAAACTATTTCACAGTCATTCAAAATTAGAACTATAACTTTTCAATTATTATAGGTCAAGTAGGATTCTTGCTTTGCATGTAAGAACCTTAATATTACTTCTAATAAATGGAATTGAAGGCCTCTAACTTTACATGTAAGATCCTTAATATGAATTCTAAGTAATGGAATTGAAGGCCTTCAAATTAATCATAGTTTAAAAAAAGATGGCATATCAATTCACAGACATTCAGAATTAGGACAATAACTTTGCAATTATTATAGGTTAATTAAGATTGTAATTTTGCAATAGATTATACCCAATAAGATAACATATAATGCAAGTTGTAGGAAAGATAACCAGAGATATAAGGAAGGTTAGAATCATCTATATTTTTTCAATTTCATCTAAATATAATCTATGAAATCTTATTCTAAGATTATTAATGCAACGGTGCAGAGGATGCAATGCTTCCGCAACTCTACAAGCGTATATGTAGAAGAAATTAGGAAGGATTAATCATCATCTTGGGAATGTTTCCACTTGAGGGTTATGCATAGCATAAAAAGATTTAAAATTTGAAACAAATGGCAAGAAATAGAAAAAAAATAATGCAAACTCAATCAAACAATCTCCTAAGAGTATCCCTTATGGATAATCTCCTAAAAGAGTCGTCTACAAATAGCATGGCATTGTAGGAGTATATAATTCAATATTCTACAGATTTTATGATTACATGGATCCTTGAAATTAAAGATTACATACAAAAAAAATGAGAAAAGAATCCAAAAGATCAGTGGAGAACCTAACCATTAATGATGTTCAAATAGAGAACGCATTGTGCATGATGCAAGCACAAATAAAAGTCCACATATCATTAAAACAAAATACAAAATATACATCGAACAAAAAGATTACAACGTTATAAATTATAGGAATTAGAATAAATATTGGAGATATGAATTCTAATTTACAATTAATCCCTATGGAATATTTTCAAGGGTGCATTGAAGTTAAAAGAAAAAATAACATATCAATGATTATTTTCCTCATTAATCCTAGTCCTTCACCTTTCATTCTGGTATTTTAAAGAAAACGTTAGTTTCTAGTTTTCTGAAGATGCTTAGGTATTTATGTTTTTCTCGGACAGTGTTTGCACCCATGGTTTATGTAAATGAAATATATGCACATGAAATATAGTTTACATTTTGCAATCCAATTTCTAATGTGTAGCAGTTCTTGAAGTGTTCCTTGGCTGCATTTCAACTAAGGGATTTGCATAAGAAAATGATAGTTACAACTAATCACAGATCTCGGGAAATAGAAACAATTGATGCAAAATTCATTTAACCCTTCCTCAAATTGTAGCCTATCATTAAAAATGTATTATGTTTCTAGATGAGAATCCCATTTAACTTTCATTTAAAAATCAACTGAACTTAGATAAACCATTCCAATTTTCTGCTAAATTTTATTGTAAGAGATTACATTGAATTTGTAAAATGAAACCAAAAATTTAGAAGAAGCAGAATGCATCAATCTTGTTCAAAACCTGAAACAAAGAGGACAAGTGATAATGAACCATATTAAATAGAGACAATAAAAATCCATCTTACTAAATAGAGATAATGAAAATCCAACATACTAAATAGGTAATGAAAATCCAATATATGTGATGAGCATTACAATTAATTACATTTCAATTTTTTGTAATCATGTGCATCCATGAGAGAAGAAAAGAGTACAATTAATTACATTTCAAATTTCTATAATCATGCGCATCCAGAAGAGAAGAGAAGAGGTTGTAAAAAGAAACCAAAAAATTGGTAGAAATTGTATCTATTAATGGTGTTCCAATAAAGAACATGTTAATCGTAAACCATAGACAAACATAAACATAAACATGTGATTAGAAAAAATACAAAATAGATCTTCAATAAGACATAATACACAGACAAGGGAAGAACTTGTGCAACCCTTCTCATCATTTTGGAAGGGCTCCACCCTTAAGGATATTGCACAGATATGAAAAGAATTGAATCACAAGGCAGAGAAGACTACCATACAAAACTGAATCTTTCAAGTTATGAATTTTTCCCTATTTTGTTGATAAGCATGGCATAAAAATTTTATGAAACACTTTAACACTAGCTATGAGAATAGAAAAATATAATATTATACTAAACTTCTAATGTCGTGTTAGAAGAAATCATTACTAAAATTCTAGTGTTGTGTTACAAGAAATCATTAAAAAAACCAAAAAATCAAGGTAATATGTCTACATTGTTGTTGTTAAAACAAAAACAAGTTGATTGTTAATCATATAAAGACATAGGCATAATTAGAAGTAATGTCGTGTTACAAGCAATCATTCAAAAAAACACCTTAAAATCAAGATAATATGTCTCCATTAATGTTATTCAAACAAACAACAATTTGGTAGTTAACCATACAAAGACATCGACATACACCCAAAACAGGGGAAGTGAAACGGCAAGATGAAGTTGTATATGTTGTAAAAAGAGAAAAAAGTTTTGTTATACAGAAATTTGTGATATAATAATCAGAACATAAACAGTTTTCCCATAATCTAAATATGTACATCAACTATGAATTATTAAAAGTATATTGAATTAATTTTTGTAGCCAAGAAGAGATAGAGTATGTAGGCGCTTTTCTTCTTCTTTTTGAAGTGATACATAGGAAGTGACGTTCATCTTTTCATATAGTTCGAAGGAGAATGCTGGTGCAATTCACATTCTTTGTAATGTTGTAGTCTGAGAAATTGATGTGAAGGTCAAGCCTTGGCGTTCAGTGTTACCAATGTCGATGGTTGATCTTGTTAATGTCAACCCTTGGGATTTGTGGATAGTTAATGCCCAAGCCATCTTGAGGGGAACTTGTTTTCTATTATTTCGTTGTACATGTGGAATAGGTATGTGCTTTGGGTTGGTTTGGTCCTATGGAAGCCCAATGTAATTATCGAATTCCACAACAACATATGTTGGTAATTGAGGAGGGTTAGATCCAGGTCTGTAAACAATTTGGATGACCTCTCCAAGAGCACCATTTACTAATCCTGATTGAACCCAAAGATTACAAGTTACCATTACTCTTTGGCCTACACATAATAGTATTTCTTGGTCGATTTGGTGGTCGTATTCATGTTCTTCATCTGAATGCTTGGTGAAATATGCGATAGGCCTTGCGATTGGCATTGTTAATGATTGTAGCATGTATTTATTGTGATTTTCTGCAAGGATGTTTGTTGCAAAAAGATGCATTGATGTATCAAATTCTGAGCGTTCCTTTGCTGATAAGAATGTATTGGTCCTAGATTGGAGGAGGTTCCAATTTTCCAATGTTGGTGTAGCATTGTGGATGTTTGTCAGGAGCTCACGGAATCATTGTTGAGTGCCATCAGTCCCTTCTTGTTGAAATATTGTTTCTAGGATGATGATGGTTCTAAATTCAATCCATAAACAATTTCCCAAAGTTGCTCCTGTGTTTAAAGGTTTGTCCATGACAGGTGGAATTTGGCCTAAATCGCCAACAATAATTATTGATCGATTGTCGAATGAGTGGTTTTTTGGGGGGGAAACACTCATGCAAGCGGCTGTCAATTTGTACAAACAATTTAGGCCCTATGAATCTCATCTCATCAATGAGAATGTATTGAATATGTTTCATTTTTCTTGCAACACTGATAGTGCTTGTCCATGCAAAGGTTGCATATTCTTGATAGGAATTCAGAGCCCTATGTGTATAGTGGTAGCATGTATGTTAAATGCTACAACTCCAGTTGGTGCAAGTAACAACAGTCGGTTTTGACCAACGACTGCTTGAGAATATAATGCTTTCTTAATGGTGTTAATAAGGTAGGATTTACCTATTCCTACAATTCCTTGAATGATCATCTGTAAGGGTTCTTTAGTTCCTTATTGTTTTGAATGTTGCAAGATTATGTCCAACACCATCTATTTCCTGGGGGATAATGTGTTTGTTGTAGTAGACTGGTAAGTTGTATCCTGTATTACTTTTCCACTCCTTCGATTGTAGTTGATATAGTTTGATGCAAACTCTATTATGGTTGTTGATAGTTCTCGATGACTCCATGCATGGTTGATATCAAATTCTTAAAGGCCGAGCATGTCAATATCATTTATATGAATGTCACCTCTAGGCATTGATCTTGATAATTTTTTCCATTCATTCATTTCATTGTCGGGGTGGATATTGGTATCTTCATCTTCAGATGTTGTTTCATCGAAAGTGGGTGGAGGAATGCGATCAGCATGCCATGCATGATAGGTATTGTGTATGGCTTCCCAAATTTGGATAATGGTTATCTTTTTTAGTTCTATATTTTCGTTGAATGAATGAAAGGGCGTATATAAAAGAAATTCACAACAACAAAAGTCAACATATGAGTTAGAATATTAAGATGGAATTGAAGGGAACCGTGGCCATACATGGACAATTGCAGTGACAGTTCTTTTCTTCCATTTTTCATTCTTGCATGCTTAATTTTATGACCAATGTTGAGCAAGGTTGATCAAGGATAAATTTTCCAGAGATAGCGGTCGTTGTAAGTAGGCATATATGAAGCTGGACCTAGATAATCAGTGAGTTCAGTCGGTAGATACACGACGAAATATTTGATGACCAATGTTTAGCTTGATGAAGTTTCTATTACAAGTAACAGGTGGTAATTTTTGCAACATATGGCAAGTTTCTTGAGCACTGATGTCTTGATCAACTATTGCTTTTGAGATTAAACATCGATAGGAATATGATGTTGTATCCTTTGGACACGTTGCAGTTGCAATTCTAGTGAGCATATGATGGTAGGTTTATGATTTTCCTTCTGCTTTGGAAGCATATTTTGCTATGTATTTCAAGGTACCATAATGTGAGAGCACTGGTTGGCAATCCACATTTTCTTTCCATGTCTGAAGTATATTTGTTTTGTGAATGTTTAACCGATCATCATTCTGTGTTGTATGGTATGTCTTTTGTCCCTTTTCATCAATGTGTAGTGATGACTCATTTTGTACCTTCCAAGGACATTTATGTCTACATTCAAGTTTATTTCCTTTTTTGCATAGACATGAATTTTCACTGCACTTTGTATGTCTTTGAAATCGATTTAGGAGTTGCTCATAGTCCTGAAGTGGATTGGATGAAAGTATAGCTTTTGTGTCTAGAAAACATGGGTCATCTTCAATGGATGGATACATATGAATGTTTGTTTCATGATTTTCTCTAGGATTCCAAGCTGTAACATATTTATCAAAGAAACTTTTGCTTTATTGACTTGATCCTCATCTTTCCAATCTAATGTTTCCATGTTCGGAGCACCATCAAGCCACAAGAAGCCATGTATATGTGTAGATCCACGATGTTTCCATTCATATCTGTAAAATAAAAAAGTATATGGAGTGTAAATGAACAATATGTACATGTTTTGAAGAGATAGTAAGAAATATGATATAATGCATACCTGTACCAATAATCTGTTGTGTGCATTTGTTTTTGAAGCATCTCCTCATGGAAGATTGAAAATATTTTATGCATGTATGAATCTACAGTGTGAGGCCTGTCAATGATGTTGCAATTATGCCATTGTTGGTGAGATGTTGGGTTTGAAGGGATATTTTCTTGCATAACTGTGTGTAGGTGTGGCCATTTTGTGTATGCTACAGTGAGTGTGAAGAATAATGTAGGACATTGTAATTGAGTGATCATACTTGTTAGTTCACTTCTATGTTGTGTCCAAAATGGTCTTGTGCCGTGTAGGTGTGCTCCAAACCTCATGACATGGTCTGAGAGATTATCTGTAGGAATTTGTTGTAGATGTGTATGTAGTTCCTAAATTGTTGTCGGTGTGTTATGTTCTTGACTTTTCTTAATAAATAAATTAGATGTTGTTTGACTCATGTGGTGCATAATCAAATTGTACAAGTAGTATCTTAATCGAGGATGACTACCAAATCGGTTGTCATGGTATGTCATTAATGTATTGCGTCAGTATCAAGTGAAATGTTCTTGATACATGCTTGGTGAGGCAGTGCGTCTTCGTTTGGGAAAAGAGTTGGAAATGCTATATCAAATAGACCCTCTGTGTTGTACTCATTAATTGGTGATGACCCAATATCTGGCCAATCACTTGTAGTAGGCGGAGTCATGGACATAGTATGAAGGAAATATTTGATCTTTTCCATCTCTTGATGTGTATTGGGAAATGTGAAGGCAAATGTAGATGTTGCTTGTGATGGCTGAGTAGCAATGTGGTTTTCTAGATGAAGAATAGATGAATCCACAAGAGGAGATATGTCAATTTATATAGATACAAAATGTAGTTGGCAGGATACATCAGTGCATGCCTCTGGGAGTGATGAAATTGAAGCATGGTCAAGTTGGACATCACTATAGTATTTATCATTTTGTATTTTATATAGCAATGCGTTGACAACATGTGATTTTGTCACATAACAATCATAACATTTACCTTTTTTCTCGTGCCTCTTCACTATCAAGATATCAATTTCTGAAAGTTTTCTTGGCAGGAAGTTTGAAATTTGAACAAATTGTTGGGGGAAGCTGATAGTGTGACCACTATACTAGCATTGACCACCTCGGGCATGTCTGACTTGTATAATTGGGATGATACGAGCAATGAGAATTTTTTCAACTTGAGTAAGTATGGAGAGTACAATAGGTTGGGTGCCAGGGTCCATATTATTCCATTTAGAAAAAAAATGACCATTGGTTTTTCTGTGGCATCGATTACAAATTGGTCCATTAAGAGATGGATGAGTAGAGATACCAGGATATGATTCCATACAAGTACTACATGTGTGGATGATAAACAAGGCATCAATCCATTTTTGGAAAGATTGGGTAGCATGTGTGTGGCCTTGATGCTTAGGATTATCTTTTGTTTGTCCTTTTCCCTTTTGTTCAACATATTTTTTTCTGTGTTTCTCATTTTGTTGGACCTTAGATTCAGTCCATCCATCTCTTCTCCTCTTGTTTATTTATGTGGCATGGATTGTGCGTCGCTCACACTCTGTAGATGGTATGTTTGCTAGACCTATTAGAATGTGTTGTTGAAATGTAGTAGGTAATGTTATTGAGGTTGAAATTCTTTCAGATGTGGTGTATGTTGGTATTGCTTGAAGTATGCGGGCAAGATCCTGAGGATGAAAATTATTTGGCATGAATTTTGTTATGCTATTTGAAGTTACCTGGAAGGAAAAATGTGAATGGTTTGTTAATAATTTTTTATCTCAGTTTGTATTGCATATGATTTGAACAAAGCAAAAAGTGAATATTGTAACATGATTTAACAAAAAATGGGAATGGAAAAAAGACTTTATTATATTAAACATAGTGAGAAAGGAACAAATTTTTTTGGGAATTGTTACAGTAAGACAATGCTTAATTATCTAGACACTATTTTAGGGATTTGCATGTGTTATTTTGGATTTTTTATGGAATACATTTTGTCACATGAAATTACAATGTTTTTTATTTGTTTCTCATTGGAAAATTCTTCTTCATGTACTGCTAGTTTGAATAGGTAAGTATTGAAGAATAATTTTGAAAAAATGTTTGTGGTCACTTTAGTCTTTCCTTGATAGCCATATTCATAGAGTTGTAAAGCAGGTATGTCAATAATTTGTTTTGCAACATCCTGGAATGCAATTACATTAACTTTATATGTATCATCTTCAATGTTGAACTTGAAAATGTACCTGTATTCACATTCATACACTTGTTGGTTGCACCTCTCGCAATTCCAAATACCGTCCTCAATTGGTGTTTTTTTTTGCACTGTCACTCCTTAAAATATAGTTGACATGCAGCATACCACAAATTGTCTGTATCCATAGAAGCAATAGTTGCTTTTACTAAAATATATGCAGGTTCTGGACTTGTACCTATATCTTTTTTTTAATGGCAGACAATTTCTTATGTATGGAATGATGTCCTCATGCAGCACCATGAGCAGACAATCATAGTGGCATTGACTGCTTGTTTGTGGGATTTTGAACCGAGTTCATAGAATTTCCGTTTCTTTGATGTCGGGATTGATAAAAAATTGGGATGACAATGTTGTAGTTATTGATATTTTATTGAAGTTTGTTACTTTTCCATCCTTAATAGCAATGATTGGAAAACTATATGGTGTTCTAGATTATGTTTTTTGCACATGACACCCCATAATGTAACTTCTATAGTGTAAGATGACATGTCCAATGATATCTACTACGGAGTTGTTTATTAAAGTTGGTAGTTCATTAATAGGAGTGAATGTGAAATTATGTTGTGGTATGGATGGTTCATCCTCTAAGAAAGGTTCTATGGTTGAGGTACTTCCTAGACTTATTTCCCAATCATTTTAAGTGATTGAATTCCTTCTTTGCAGGCTTAATGGATCCTTTTGAAATTATGTAATTTTTTCCAACATCTATGCAAGGATGGAAGTTGACTGCTTGGATGTTGAAGCATGTGATGTGGATCTCACTATTTTCAATGTCAATAACATCAAAAATAAAAACATGTCTTGGTCCCCTAGAATTGTTGAAGTTACAAAGCTTGGTTTTTTAGAGTACCCTAACTTTTAATGTCCATTCTCGCATGTATGGGTGCAATTCTTTAATAGGAGTTATTTCTAGTGTGTGCTTTTATGGAGTACTTACATATTTGTTTGACATGGGATTACCAATAATGGTTGATGTTAAATCCTTCACTTGTACTTCATGGACTATAAGAATCCTGTGACACATATACCATAAATTTATAGTTAGCACTAAGTTTATTATGAAAAAGTGGATAATGTAAAATGGAAGTAATATGTGTACAAGTAGTGCCAACCAATGGCAGGTTCAAATCACACTTTGTATTTTGAATAGATTTGTGGTTGAACTTGTTGATTTCAACCAAAGATCCAATTTCAACTTGAGATGATATGAATAATGAGCCGAGTGTTGACCCAAACAAGCTTTGTGTTGTACTCGGTGCATCAGACAATTGTACAGAGTGATGATCTTCTAAAGTTAGGCTGAAGTCCAATATTTGTAGAATAAGATTTTGAACAACCTCTCCATTCTAGATCTTTCCAATACAATTTGATGTTATCATTGGCACCATAACTTGAAATTGGTTGTTTATGGAAAACAATCCTAAGAGAACCGAAACGCCATTTGACAAATAAAGATTTCTTTCAATGTGTTTTCATATTTTAATTAAGAATGTCATATAATAAGAAATGAAATGTTTGAGTATTAGAGTATGCATTCTAATGTGAAGAGCATAGGCGTTGTAAAGCATTTCATAACAAATAAAATTAAACTTAAAGTAAATGTAATATCCTACATTGAACATTGGTTATTTGTTGAAGACATTGAATATTTAATATGTTAAAATAAGGTCAGAGAATAGATATATTTCTATACAAGTTGGAATGTAAATGTACTTACAATGTAGATAAGTAATTTGATGGAAAAGTATCTATGACGTTGCTTGAGAAATAAAAATTTGAGATGTAAGGTAACATTGGTTAGTTGTTGAAAACATTGAATATTCAATATAACAAAATCATGTACAAAGAGTACATATATTTGTATACAAGTAGGAATGTAAATCTATTTATAATGTAGATAACATGATTTATTGAGAAGAATCTATGTCTAACTCATGCTAGAAGTAGTTTCGACATAGAACTTCTATTTTTCTTTTGGGGTTTTAATATTGCGAATTTATTTTTCTCTATTTTTACTCTCATGGATATGCTTCTCAACATTAGCTTTCAGACCATTTTTAACTAATTGATGTTTTGGTTCATGTTGTAGTGCGTCATCTATGCTATCATATATGATGTCGAATCTTTTGGAGAATGGACCTTTTGTCTTGAAACTTGAAATGACTATTGTTTGTGTATTTGAGAAATTGAATTTGCTTGCAAGTTCTTGTTTCAATTCTGGCCTGGAAAGATTAGCTATTCCAGGATGGATAACATGAATTTGAAATTGTCTTCTATGTAGGTGGAGATGATCCACAATATGTTGAATGCAAACTGTAAGTCGTGTCTCTGGTTTGGGCATTGCTAATTTAGTTGACATCTGTATCTGTAATAATATCACAAGAAGATAAACAACATGATAAGTCCATTTTCATAATGCAAAAGGTAACATAAAAGAATGGTGCATAGTTAAATACAATGTAATTTTTTAGCTTCTCTGTTATACTACTTTAAGTTACTCCCATATTTAACATATGGGATTGGAACAAGTAAAATCACCATTTATAGCTAGATTTTGTGGTAACAATAATGAAATTAGATGTATATATCTAAATAGTGTACATGTAATAAGTTCATTTAAGTTTTAAAAGAACAAATAATTGTTTTAAATTTTATACTTCTATGTTATAGTATTGTAAACTATTTTCATATTTAACGTATATGAGAGTAGTTTAGAATAATATAACATCTTGGTGTAGGGTGAAGAACAATTCAAAGATTTTAGGTTAAATCAAATGTTAATATGACATAATAACATACATGAATTAAACTTACATTCAAAAGAAGTATGAAGTAAATTGATAGAACTAAAATATAATTACATAATAAAATGACATAACCATAAAAAATATAAGAAATAGATTAATACAACTAAATGAAATTTAACACAAATAATATAAAAGATATAAGAAATAGATTAATAAGTAAGTATGATTATAATTTAATCTGTTTTTTCCAAAATAATTATAAAGTTTAATCATATAAGTAAAGGAACCTTTCCACGTGAGAAACAACTTGGTGTTAGAAAATATAACTAATATAAACACATATGAAGGAGAACTAATTTGTTGACAAAATGTTTTGGAAGATGTAGATATAATTATAATCAACAGTTTAAAATGCTAGTGCTACAATGTAAGGCCAGGCATACAATTATTCCTAGAATTGATGGCGGGTCCCTCATTAGATGGGGTCGATGAAATGTTCATTGTCAGTCTACCATCCAAGTTGGGATGTGTAAGGGGGGAATCATGAATCCACATAGCCCTTAATCCTCACGTAAGATAACATTTCTAACCCATCAAATTTCGAGTTTGAGTAGTATTGTCAAGTACTACTCTGTTATGTCTACGTCAATCTAATAAGGAAACTACTTAAGCATGATCATAATTTAATCTACTTTTTTCAAAATAATTATAAAATTCAATCACATAAATAAAGTAAATTTTAATAAACTAAATTTAAGTTATAAACCATGTGTCCATATCTTTCTCGAAAAAAATAACAAAAAATCTATATAAATATGTAAAGGTTTCCATGCAATTTAAAAATTAACATGTAAAAATATTTGTTTTAAAAGCTAATAAAAAAAAGGTTAAACATTTCCATGTATATAATTTTTCCAAAAATATTTATAAAATTCAATCACATAAGTAAAGGAAATTTTAAGAAACTAAAATTAAGCCATAAACCATGTTTCCATACTTTTATAAAAAAAAATAGCCATAACTCAATTTCAAGAAGCTAAAATAAAATCCATTAAGCATGATCATAATTTAATATACTTTTTCCAAAAAATTATAAAATTCAATCACATAAGTAAATGAAACTTTAAGAAACTAAAATTAAGTTATAAACCATGTATCCTTCCCCGCCCATCAAAACATTAAAATTCAATCACATAAATAAATGAAACTTAAAGAAACTAAATTTAAGTTATAAACCATGTATCCTTGTCGGCCCATCAAAACAATAAAAGTTTAAGAGAGATAATGGCCATAAATTGATTAATTAAAAAAGGCTAGGAAGCTAATAAGAGATGCAAGGAAGATTGTGAACTAAAACTGATAGAACATGAAATTGTTGAGACCTTAGAAAAGGAAGGGGGGGTATGCTGACCCCGTTGGACAAAGAATCACTGACTAGATTAGAGGGGAGAAGGAACACTCTTTTACTGGAAAGGGAGGAGACTTGGAGATTATAAATCAGGGCTACCTGGTTGGAATGCAGGGACGATAATACAAATTTTTTTCATGCCTATGCCAGGGGAAGGAAAGCTTCAAACACAATTTAGAGCTTAGTGGATGATCGGGGACTGTGTCATGATTCCTTTGAAGGTATGGCCAAGACATGGGTAGAACATTTTAAGAATTTATTTCGTGCTCCACCCCAGGCGTCTATTGCAGATATTATTCGTATTGCACAGTTATTACCCCGGTTTGTAGAGGAAGAGGATAACATGGCTCTGATGGAAGAAGTTACTGAAGAGGAGCTCAAGGTGGTTCTTCAAAGCTTCCAGAAGGACAAAATCCCAAGACCCGATGGGTGGACCAATTAATTTTTCATTGAGCTCTTTCATCTCATGGGTGGTGATTTACTGAGGGTGGTGGAGTATACCCATATCACTGGTAGGCTCCTAGCCAGTTTTAACTAGACTTTTATAGTTCTAATCCCTATGGTTGACGATCCACTATCATTGAATGATTTCAGGCCCGTCTCCCTTTGTAAATTCATATACAAAGTAGTCTCAAAGGTGATTACTTGTAGATTAAAGAGTATTTTATCTGAACATATCATGGCTGAACAATTTGGGTTTCTAGAGGGGAGACAGTTTCACAAAGACATTGGGGTTGCCTAGGAGGGTCTCCATAGCATGAAAACCAAAAACATCAAAGGGGCTATCCTCAAAATCAACCTCTCTAGATCCTATTATAAGGTAAGTTGGTTATACATCTGTATGCTCCTAACACATCTTGGTTTTGGCATTTCTTTTATCAGGTGGATCATGAGTTGTATCACTACAGTCTCTTTCTCGGTTTTGATAAATGGACTTGCCTCACCTTTTTTTCATGCTGAAAGAGGCCTCTGTCATGGATGTCCTCTTTCCCCACTACTTTTCCTATTGGTGGAAGAAGGACTGAGTAGGTCTTTAAGGGAGGCTCGTAGGGTTGGAAACTTGAATGGGATTCAGATTTCATAACATCTTCAGATAACACACTTATTATTTGTGTACAATGTTTTAATATTCTGCTCTGGCTTAGTTCGAGATGTGGATACCATCTCAGAGATTTTGGCTTTGTTTGCAACAACAACTGGAATGGAAATCAATGCTGGAAAGTCTACATTGTCTGCACATAGGCTCCGAGCTAATGAACTACGACACATTTCTGGAACATTCCCATATCATCTGGAAGAGCTAGAAGGAGGAGTAAAGTGTCTTGTGTTCTTCTTAAAACCAAATGACTATAAAAAGAAGGATTGGAAATGGCTGTTGGAAAAGATGGAAAAACGCCTCAAAATTTGTAGTCATAAATGGCTCTCTAGAGTTGGTAGATTGGTATTGATAAAGACACTCCTTGAAGCAATTCTTGTTTATTCGATGTCACTTACTTGGATACCAAAAAGCATTCTGGAAGAAGCATGCGGGATCTGTTTTCATTTCTTATGGAGTGGGAAAAAGGATTTGCAGGTGACCCCTTGGGTTTGGTGGGAGAGGATTGCAGTGCCCAAAGGTCTGGGAGGTCAAGGACTCAAAAACATATTTCTTTTTTCAAAGGCTTTAGCAGCAAAGGGAGGATAGAGATTATTAAAAGCGAATAGTTTGTGGACTCGAGTTGTGGTTCAAAAGTACATTGCTCCTGAAACTGTGAAGGATTGGATTAGGAGGACTATCAAATCACACACTAGTGGCTCGGTCATTTGGAAGGCGGTGGTTAAGTCCTTTGATGTCACTGAAGATAGTTTGGCTTGGAATATAAGGAATGGGAGGAAGATGAGGGTCGGGGAGGATCCTTGGGTGGGATGCAATCAACATCATAGACTTACTGAAAACTTGGTGGAGTCCTTAAGACAGAGAGAAATTTAGTCTCTCTCAACTAGCTGCTTCGGTACAGAAAAACCGATGGTCCCAATCCTGGAAGTCGGCTAGCTTTTTTGAGCTACCCGAACAGGAGGAACTGGATTTGGCACACTATATTGGCATTCTGAATCAAACTCAGGTACAACTTCGGGATAGAGAGGATGTGCTCATTTGGGATTTGGCCCTAGGTGAGAAATATACTCCTAAAGAGAGGTATTTAAAGCTCAGTGCCTTTGGTTTTGAGAGAGCATTAGCTTGGTGGTGGAAGAAATTGTGGAAGATTCAGAGCCCACCAAAAACCAAACTTTTTCTATGGTGTGTTTTAGAAAACAAGGTCCCTACATGGGATAATTTACAAAAGAGAGGTTTTCAGGGACCTGGGTGGTGTGTTTTGTGTAGGGTTGAAGGGGAGTTTGTGACTCATCTTTTTCTTAAGTGTCAATTCTGCAAGGAAGTGTGGAAGGAATGTGTGAAGACTTTGGGATTGGGATTGGAATGCAGTTGGAAAGGGGCTTCGGTACTTTTTGCCTGGAAAAATTGGAAGAGGACAGAAAATTTGGAAGTCATGATAGCTCTACCCTTGTTGGTGACTTGGGGTGTATGGTTGGCCAGGAATAACATTATCTTCAATGAAAAAGTGAGCACTCCATCTATCACTGCTAGCTTAACCTGCGGGATTCTTCATGTTTTTCCACCTCACATCAGGGTGTTAAAGAAGCGGGAGGTCTTGGCACTCGATATTCATAGAACTGCTCCATGGGGTTTTTTTATGGAGCATCACAAAACAACCTTTGTGGGCGGGGGGGAGATACTCTTCTTAGAAGAAAATCATTCTTTTGAGTTGATGACTGGGCTAGGAGAGGGTAGCAAAAATTTTGCAGAACTCTTAAGTTTAAAACTTCTACTCATTTTTGCAGCAGAAAAAGGATGCAGATCTCTAAATATTTATGGTGATTCGCTTAATGTGATAAATTGGATCAAGAGGATTCAACATTGCAGAGATTTGAGACTTGAGAACATTATATTATCCAACTTGGCAGTTATTAACTCATATGACTCTTTTTCAGGCGAACATGTCTACAGGGAAAACAACTGCCAAGTGGACAATGCATCGAAGTCGGGGCTCTAGTTGGCTACGAGCCACTGGAAGGTTAAGGAATGGTTAGACAACACTTTTTATGAGTATTTTCACTGGCCTTTTATTGAGGATGTAGCCCCTCAATAAAACACTTCTGTTTTTATTTGCATTATGTCTTGTGGTGTTCCAGAATAGTTATCGGACAACCTTTCTAGGAAAGGATGGTATTTTCAGGTTGTGATATGTGACAGGGTGCGTTTTCTGTCTGCTACAGGCATCCAGGAATTTGCTGGTGCTTTTTTTTGGACAGTATTATTTCATGGGTTGAACATGTTTTTGGACATGATATATGTTTGTACCTGACTACTACACTAGGGTTGCATTTTTAGGATATTTTTTGGGACTGAAACTGTTGATACAGTGAACTAGTTGAACATGTTTATATGCCAGTTATTATTGTTTTTGGTTTCTTTGTATGAATGGGACTGAATTTTTTTCAGCTCATACTTTGGTGATATTTTTTGTTTTTACTCAAAATATGCAGAAATGTATATCTACAATCTGTAATTTTGTTTCGGATGATATAAAATTATGTTTTTTTTTCCAAGGAAAAAAATTTATTAATTAAATAGATAATGTGAAAATAATGAGCATTGACAAAGAAGAGCATGAAACATACCAATTTCCACATGCTATAATTGGTTAGATAATTCTAGCATAAAGGAGGGTGAAAAAAAGGATGATATACTTCATGTAACCATTCTCTTAGGTACTCTAAAGTTAACACTTATCATTGAACTCTATATCTATGAACAATAACAAGTTATGAGTAATGAAACTTTAAATAAATTGCGGAACTCACCCAATCTTAATCTTAGGCTCTCTCCAGCTTAATGTTGAGAGGCCACCCAAGTTTTAAATCCCTAGTCTTCTTCTTCTTTATTCAATTAGGTAAGAGCCCAGAGATTTAATACAATAATAAAAACAATCTATGTTTGCTTAAATAATTTTGATTTGGAATTATAAAAAACAAGTTCTATATGTAAAAGAAATATTAATTTAATATGGATGTAAGAGATATCTTAATTAATATGGATTTATGAGTTATATTATCGACCCATCCAACACACGGTGTGTGTGAACATGAATATCAGCTATTTTATCATAAAGAAATGTGTCTATCTAGTTTGCAGAAACGACACATATAACATGTTTAGGCTGATCCATAAAGTAGTTTGGGTATATTATTACTCATATAAAAAGAAACGAACATGCTCGCCCATAGAATTGAACTTATTTATCTGCGCCATGAGAGAGAGAGCTTGACCACTTGCTACATATAGTGGGAAAGGATTTGTGGCTAATAGGTGTATCTAAGTTGTTATAGAGTAGAGCAACGGAACTGATTAATAGAATGGTTTTTATGGATATACCACACAAATTATTTTAATAAATGGCCTTTCTATTATTGTGGTATTCGTTCGTAGGCAACTACTAATTAAAAAAAAATCTTATTGGACCAGTGAACATGGCTCCTTGGCATATCAATAAAGAGTTATATTTATCCAAGTGATATATTATGGTTTTCTCTCTTTTCTTTATGTCTTCGGCGAAATGAATTGATGCACCTTTCTCCTCACCCACCTGTAGAATTGTAAATGAAAATGTCATAAACTTGTTTCTCCTATCTTTAGTTACCTTTGCATACAACAAAACTTCTAATGAGTGATCCCGACAAGCATCTAAGCAAACCTGCTCTCCCATAAAATTGAACTTATTTATCTGCACCAGGGTTTATGAGATAAAACGAGGAAATGGATGAGTAACCCATGAAGGAGGGGGAGAAAGATCCCGGGATAGATGTTGGCACAAAAAAAATGAGCGGAGTGGATTATTCAAATGCACAGAACTTAGCAGAATGAAACGAGTTGTTCCCAAGATACACAACTGTAGGCCAGATTATATCTTGGATACACCATTATAGGCCAGATGTCATATAATATTTTACACTATTATTCATGCAATAAAGGTAGAAAGTTTAATCCAGATGTTGTTTTTCTTATATTTTGACACCCAAAGTATTCAAACAAGCATAAAATGAGTTCTGGCAAATCTCTGGTGTCGCTGCAATTTGGAAATTACTGGGTTAGGTTTGAGTTGCTTTCTAATCTAGGGTTTTTATAATAAAAAAATTGAAAGAAATAAATCCATAACATTTGGCAATCCCGAGGCTAGGCGTCTATGATTCAATATCAGTTCGATTTCAAAGTTTAGAATGTGTTGGTTTTACGTTAACCAGCTCAAAAACTCATGAAAATTGTACCTGTGGATTCTAAAAACTCATGAAAATTGTACCCATGAAGTCCATTTCCTAACGGGTAGGCTATTCCGTCATTCTGCATAGCTTAGCACACCATGAATACGCTTTCTCTGACGTGATTTGCAATTTTTTCATCAATTTTGTGTAGTTACATCAATTCACTCTGAATTTGTATTGGCACTATTTATGATTTTGTAGTGGGTTTATTATCATTCATTCTCCATGAACATAGTAATTAATTACATCTATGCATTTTCAAGAAGAAGCGATATTCCATGGACGCTCTTTGTTTGTTGCTCAGTGTTGATGATCTTAGGTGTATTTGTCATATCAGTTCTTTGTATGGTGGTTAGACGTTAGCCTTTCTTTAACAGACAACCACAATTGATCTTAGGTGTATTTGTCATATTAGTGCTTTGTATGGTGGTTAGAAGTTAGACTTTATTTAACAGAGAACCACCGATGATATTAGGTGTATTTTTCATATCACTGATTTGTATGGTGGTTAAACATTAAGAAACTGAGTGGCTGCTGTATCCACAAAACTACGTGACAGACATCTCCATAAAACTAAGTCGCTAGTGACTATGACTAACTAAGTGACATCCATCTCCACTTAGTTGCTGGCGACTGTGCCTAACTAGGTGACATCCGTCTCCACAAAACTAAGTGAAAAAAAAGTGGCAAAACTAAGTGGTTGGATGGTTGTGTCTATCAAAGGTTCACCGGCCACTTCCTTAGCCACTTTACTTGTATTTGTGCTACTTGTGGTTGCAAGATGTGGTTACTTGTGGTTGTGCTAGTTCTCAAATAGTGAAAATTATTTATGGCTGTGCTAGTTCTATATAAAAGCTAAGTGGCTTACTTGTGGTTGTGCTAGTTGTGGTTACTTGTGGTTGTGCTAATTCTAAAATAGTGAAAATTATTTATGCCTGTGCTAGTTCTATAATAAAACTAAATGGCTGGCTACTATGCTACTTGCTTCACTGGATGGGGGCGTACTTCCAACAATTTGATTTGTTATTTATTTATTAAGGAGCGAAAAGAAGACACCTTTTGTCATCTGAAAAGCAGAGCATTGTGGATTACTAAGTTGACAAGAACACTCGGTTTTTTCATGCCTTTTCCTAACAACGAAGGAGACACGACTCTATCTGGAAGATTGAGGATCAGGGCAGTCTTAAATGGACCTCTCAACAGGATATCGAAGAGTGGGCCGCCGGGTATTTTGCAATGCTATTTAAAAAAACTTACTTGTGGGCAATAATATTTCTGCTCAAATAAATGTTTTGCAGTCAATGCCTCAATTTTTTTCTGATAAAGACAATGATCAAATAAATGTTTTCCAGTGCATGCCTCAAATTGGATGTTTGTGATGCTGTTCTTTTTTTTCAGTTGCTTTTTTCTTCATGTGATGACTTGAACTCATTAATTTGCCCTTTTTGCTTTAGTTGCTTTTTTCTTCATTTGATGACTTGAACTCATTAATTTGCTCTTTTTGCTTGAATGTCTGTGATGTTGTTCTTTTTTCATCATTTGCTTCTTTCTTCATCTGATGACTCGAACTCATCAAGTGCAGTTTTTAATCTCTATTGAGGTTTTCACTGGTTCCGTTTGGTTTTAACATTGTTTTTTTCAAACTCTTAATTTACCTGTAAGATTACTAGTAAGATATTGCATAAGATATTGCAGAATATTGAGGATGCATATGATCAGACACATTTGATGGGAAATATTTAGGAATTTCTGTAATGCTTGTAATGCTTATAATTTCTTGATGGAAATGGTTGCTAATCAATAGATTACAATCCAACAGTTTCAGGAGGAAATTGGTAGTTTCAGGAGGAAATTGGTAGTTTCAGGAAATTGGTTGATGGAGTAGACTGCATGGCATGGTTTTAACTTTTGTATTGCTTGTGATCTGTTTGTTTGTTTTTTAAAGTAAGGTGGAATCTAGAGGAGGAATGCTGACAAAGCTATTTATTATTATTATTGGTTTATTTTTCATGCTAATTTTTACTATCTGTGTATCTGTATTCTTTTTTTTGAATATATCTATTTTGCATTATTTTCCATTAAAAAAATATATATATTTTGCATTATTTTCCAATTAAAGATCAGATTTTCTGGTTTTTAAAATGATTCTTTCTAACACCATTATTTTCCAATTAAAGATCAGATTTTCTGGTTTTTAAAATGATTCTTTCTAACACCAGATTAAAAATTTAGTGGAATATTCAATTGTTTTATTCTTATAGTTGGAGTTAAAGTGTTTTACAATTCTTTTCTGGTTTTTGGTTTTTAAAATGATTCTTTCTAACACCAGATTAAAAATTTAGTGGAATATTCAATTGTTTTATTTAAAAATTTAGTGGAATATTCAATTGTTTTATTCTTATAGTTGGAGTTAAAGTGTTTTACAGAATTATATGTCATCCTAGTCAAAGGTCGAGTTCTCAGAAGATGATAAGAAAGTTATACATTTTAATATTTTCCATTTTCTTTTTGGTGCTAATTCTACAGACTTGTGCAATATCCTTTTCCATTTTCTTTTTGGTGCTAATTCTACAGACTTGTGCAATATCCTTAAAGGTCGAGTACTCAGGAGATGATAAGAAAGTTATACATTTTAATATTTTTCATTTTCTTCTTGGTGCTAATTCTAGTTAGCTCTGTCTTTGCATTCCATGTGGATTGTATATTCTTTATTTGACTCTAATCATTTCACACTTTGATGTATTATTTTTCTCTACTATCATTATTTTTGGCAATTAATGAAATTATGTATATCTTATTTATGAAATTTTATTTTCATTTGGCAATTAATGAAATTATGTATTTCTTATTTATGAACTTTAATTTTCATCATGCAATTAGTGATTTAGCATAATATTGCAATATTTAAATGGTCAAAGCCATTGTTAATTTATTCACGAAAATTAAATGCCATGGTTATTAGTGGAATACATTAATGAAATTATGTATTTCTTATTTATGAACTTTAATTTTCATCATACAATTAGTGATTTAGCAGAATATTGCAATATTTAAATGGTCATTGTTAATTTATTCACGGAAATTAAATGCCATGGTTATTAGTCGAATACATTTATCCATGGTGGAAAGTAACTCTCATGTGTTATCTTGTCTAATTTCTTTTGTATATACATTTTTTACAATTGTGAAGCATTGCATCCTTTGCATTGTTGTGCTAATAGTCTTCGAATAAGATTTCATAGATTACATTTATATGAAATTGAAAAAATATAGATGATTTTGATCTTCCTGGTATCTCTAGTTATTTTCCTACAACTTTGCATTGTATGTTATCTGATAGGGTATAATCTATTGCAAAATTACAATCTTAATTGCCTATAATAATTGCAAAGTTATTGCGTTAATCGCTTTGAAATCCATTTCTTAGAAGTCAAATTAAGGATCTTACATTGTCTTAGTTTTAATCTAGGATAATTGTAAAGTTATAGTCTTAATTTTGAATCATTGTGAAATAGTATGTCATATTGTTTTTATCTATAAATAATCTTCATGTTTTCAATTCCATTTCTTAGAAGTTGTATTAAGCATTTTATAGATGAATTCTTTAATTAAATCTATTTGGTTTTTAATGCAGTAAGCAATATCAAACTGAATTACTTGAAATATAAAATATGAGTAAAGGTCCATCCTTATTCAAAATTTTATAATTAAATCTATTTGGTTTTTAATGCGGCAAGCAATATCAAACTGAATTACTTGAAATATAAAATATGAGTAAAGGTCCATCCTTATTCAAAATTTCATTTTAATATTTACATGTCATCATGTAATTTTAATATTTGCATGATATCATGTCTTCTATATGCTAGATATTTTGCAATACCTTGATTGTGATATACTGGTGAATGTGCATGCCATAATGTATGTCTGGAGTGTGTAGACTTTTAAATGTGCATACCATAATGTCGGCATGGAGAATGCAGACTATTGCATATCATAATGTTTTGTTCAAGGTGCATTTGTTTTAAATATTTTAGTTATTTTGTTTAACATATTATTTTTATGTGTTCTTTTCCACATTGATCTTCAAATTATTTTTCTATAGTGTTTTTAATATTTTTAAAGTCAATTTCTTATAGAATTGGTTTGCATTATTTTATTTTTACAAAATTGATTTGCATAATAAATTAGATTATTGCTTTTCAATCAAAGCACATAACATTTACGCCCTATGTTTTCTTTGAAAAAGGTTCTTTCTTGTTTGAATTTGTATATGTTGAACATCCTTATTACTAAAATTGCATAACTCCGGTAGGAATTAAAACATTTGAAATATGTTTTATTGCCCCATTTGGTTGGGTATAGAAAGCATTGCATAACTCCTATAGGAATTGAATTGTTTGAAAGAAGTACTTAGGCTGTTAATGATGCTGAACAGATTTTGTTGGAGTTTGTTTTTTAATATATATTGAATTCTACTTGGCTTGGCTATAGGAAATGTTAATTTGAATATATATATTGAACTCTAAATAGATTTGGTAAGCTTGGTTAAGGATTAACAATTGAAATTTTATTAAAGTGTGTTTGTTGTTATTATCATAAAACTATGATCATATTTTAATTTCAATTATAATTTTCTTTTTAAATTTTGTGTCCTAATTTTTTTTAATTGAAACGGTTATATTTATTTATAAGGTAACGGTTTGGCTGTCATGCCAATCAATCAAGACTACATATATTCAAGACACCACTTGATGATATTCCATCATACTCAATTCTAGGAAACAAAAAAACATGACAAGTTCAAAGCTACAAAATCGAAATCCAAAAGGGAGTGTCCTTGTTCTTGCTCTATAATCCTTAAGAGAATAGACAAACCTTGTTTGCTTTTTCATCTGCTTCCTTGTTTGAGCCTCGCGGGACATGGAAGGAGGAGGAGGAGCTGAAGTCTTGCATAACATAACATGACCTTTGCAGGGTCTTATTGAGCAACGGGTCGCTAAAGTGATCATTCGAGTTTAGTATCTTTATCAAGATTTATGAATCTCCAAAAACTTGTATTTCTTTGAAGCCATTTTCTCGTGCAATCTGACAGGATCTTAATAGACCGAGAATTTCAGCGTAATTGTTTGTTCGCTTTCCTAATCCCCAGTTGAAGATGTCTTTTCTTTGTTCGTCCGGAGAATAGATCACACCACCAGCTCCTGCAATCCCAGGATTTCCTTTCAAAGCACAGTTAAAAAAAGATTGAAGCTTTACCTTGATTTTGATTCCTCCACCATCCTTGCAAAACTACATCTAGGTCTCGGATTCGCCAGCCTGGGTTGTTGAAGGGGCAAGCAGGGTTCTTATTTATGTCCCTAAACAAATAAGTTCCCAAGGAGTAGGTATTTGTCGATGAAGGAAGAATGATTAAAACCACTGCCTTTTCCTTTGCTGCCACTATCAGAGGAGAATATATGGAATCGTTGAAGATCTAGTTGTTTCTTACCAACCAAATTTTCAAACAAACGTATTTTGGTAAAGCTTGCCAAATTTTGGTCCATGAAGAATTGCTTTTGAGCGAGAGAGGGTACCTTGCCTTCTAGGTGGAGAAGAGGGTAGTTATTGTTATTTGTGAAGGAACAGTTGCGTTGAGGCTAAGCAAGGAGAGAGACCATACTTCTTGTGCAAATGAATAGTCAATGAATAGGTGATTCGAGGTTTCAAGTGCCATGCAGGACATAGGGCATCGATGAGGGCCTATAATTCCTCTCTTTAGCAAATTTTCACCAGTAAGAACTTTTTTGTGAGCTAAAACCCAAGTGAAAAAATTTATTTTTTGCAATCTGAAGGTGTCCCACACTTGTTTATAGGAAGCAGGAAGGATCGGATCGTGATGAGGTTGGAGAGCTGCAAATCCTTGAGCAACAGTGTAAATACCTGATTTTCCCCAGCACCACTTGTTGAGTAACTATTGATGAACTAGTTCCATTTTGGTCAACGTCTCCAGGAGGAGATTCTTTTGTGCCTAAAGATACTCGAGGAAGATCCCATGCCTGCCAAATCCCAAAAGGTTCCCAGTCTGAAATGTTTGCTAGCTTGGCGATGTCGCGTTGGGTAAGCCACAATCGGATATCTATGAATTCAGTGGAGGAGGCAAGAGGAAATCGACCTAGGATGCTATCATCCCAGAGGAGCGTTTTGTTTCCATTTAGAGGGACACAATATAATAGAGAATGGAAAATACCCAACCCTTGACGAAACAGGTTCCAGATCATCTTGCCTTTAGGAGTGTTTTCTACATGCAGGTTCCTTGAAGAGACACCATTGAAATATTTTTACCTTAGAAGTTGACTGACCTTATGGTTTGAGTATATTTACCAGAGAAATTTTCTTTCGAACACCAAGTTTGCCGATCCTGGATCCCTTATCTGCAATCTGCCTTCCATCATTGGGTGCTTGACAATATCCCAATTGACTAAGTGAAACTTTATTCCATTGCCTTTACCTCCTCTCCTCATAAAGTCCCTAATAAATTTAGAGATTTGATCTGTGATCGATTTTGGTGCCAAGAGGAAGGAGGCCTGATAAAATTAATAGGAGGAAATGATAGATTTTATCAGGGTGAATTTCCCGGCGTTGGTAAGCCACTGTCCTCCCCATACTACTATTTTAGACTTTATCTTACTAAGAATTCCAAGCCAGCGAGAGACCTTGTTGGCTCCCAAAGTGAGAGGAAGGTTGAGGTAAGTGATCTTTTTCCAGGTAGCCGAGCCCGAGAACCCCAAGAATTGGGAAATTCGATGGAGTGAGTGTTGGTCAATGTTCCAGCCAAACACAACACTTTTTCTTTTGTTTACCAATGCTCCAGAGATATTGCAGAAGTTTTGCAAAATTTGTCTAAAAACCTTTTTTATATTGATGGAGGCTCCTCCCAGCAGTAAAGAATCATCCATGAAAATAGCATGATTGATGAGGTTTAGACCCTTTATCGTCCTGATGCCCGGGACGGTCCCAACATGCTTTTCAACTATCAGTTTTCTACTTAGAGAATCAACCATGAGTATATACATGAAAGGGGAGAATGGGCAGCCTTGCCTTAGTCCCCTTATTGCTTAGAAGTAATTAGTTGACTTGCCATTGATTAATAGAGCTATCCAAGGATTTTCTACACAAGCTTTGATCAAATGAACAAATTCAAAGTTAAAGCCAAAAGCAAGAAGAACTTTGAACAGGAAGGATAATTTTACCTGATCAAAGGCATTTGTCGTGTCTAGCTTGATTAGCATCCCTTGCTCCTTCCTTTGATAACTGGAGTGCAAAGCTTCTTAGACCATGATTACATTGTCTATGATGTGCCTCCATTTGACAAAACCACTTTGAGAGGGAGAGATGAGTTTCTCAAGCAATGACTTGATCCTGTTTTCCAAGAGTTTTGTGATTATTTTATATGAAGCATTGCATAGACAAATAGGCCTGAAGTGATCAAATGATCCTGGATTCACCTCTTTGGGGATTAAAGCAAGAAAGGTGGAATTTGTATTGCCTCCCACTTTGGCCATATGTTGAAAGGCTTTAATCATTCTCAACAAATCTAACTTGATGATTGTCCAATAGATTCTATAAAACTGAATTAAGAATCCATCAGGCCTAGGAGCTTTGTCAAGGTCCATGGACCAAATTACCTTGTTAATTTCTTCCTCTGTATAAGGATTCAAAAGGCTTTTGTTGTCCTTTCTACTGACGAGGGAGGGGATATAAGAAAGCAAATCAGAGGTGACTTCCTCACTGCCTATCCCATCATCCCTAAATAGTTTTTGAAAGTGAATTTTTGTTGCCCCTTTAATCTTCTCATACCCTTTAAAGACGGTTCCTTCTACTGAGAGTATTTCGGATATGTGGTTCCGAGAGAGGCAAGATCTGAATTACCGGTGAAAATAAGAAGTATTTATGTCCTCCACTTTCAGCCACAAGCTTCGGGACTTAAGTCTCCAATACTCTTCTTCCTTTCGAAAGGATCAAAAGGGGGTGTGTTGGGCAGCTTGTTCTCTCTCGAGGTCTGTAGTGTTTATGTCCCCTCTCTCCATTTCCATTTGCAGATCTAATAATTGTTGTATTGTTTCTTTTATATGGTAGGAAGGGGTATTATTGAGATTTTTTATCCAATCCTTCAATGCAATTTTGGTTGCTTTAAGTTTCTGTTCCCAAACATAGCTGGGTGACCTTGAGAGGGGAGGACCAAGCGGACATAACTGTCCCCATAAAATCATCCTTTTCAATCCAGAGAGGGTTGAATCTAGAGGAGATGGGTCCCGAATTTTCTTCCTCTTCCAGCTGAAGGAGGATTGGTTTGTGATATGAGGAAAACTTTGGGAGGATTTTGGGGGAAATAAGTTTCTTTTCTAGAAGAAGCGTTCTCTCCACTAAAAAACTGTCTAAGCGGGTTGAGATGTGCTATGTCCAGAGTCTATTGTTTGTCCATGTGTAAAAACCTTTCTTTGTTTTAAAATCAAGTAGATCCCACTGTTGTATTAGCTCCTCTACAAGGGGTTGCATTGGATCCCTACACTATTTCCACCTCTTTTTTCCTTTGGATCAAGGACTAGATTTAAGTCTCCAGCTACTATAATGTTTGAAGGTGAATAAATTTCTAGAAATTCAGATAAAGAATTCCAACATTCTTTCTTCTCGAAGAAGAGGACATGCACATATAGATTAAAGAGTGCAAAGGTAAGCTTACGTGATGAATGGCGAATTTCGGTGAAGATCCAATGTTGGGTCTCAAAGGAACTTTTCAAATGAAACTTATCTCCCGACCAAAGGGTTGCAAGCCCTCCTGAAGTGCCCCTAGCACTAACGGCCTTCTTGACATTTTTCTTCCATTTTTCCTTGCTTAGATCAAGAAGGGTTTCCCCTTTGATTTCAGTCTCTTGGATGACTTTTGGGAAGCCAATCTCCAGATCAACCTCCACACATATTCTTGCGCAGGAGTACGGATTATTTCGCTCAGCTTGATCGATGTATTTTCCCAAGGTTTTACCTATTGATTCTAAGGCCTTCGGATTCCAACAATGTAGAGGAAGCTGAGGGAGGCACACCCAAACAGGTACAACCGACGTCACATCCTATGATGGCTCGAAATCAGGAGTCCACTTATTCAAATACAAGCCTTGAAGGCCCATAAAATACGGCCCATTCCTAAATATGAGATGCCTGTCTTCTACACTGTTAAAGAAAAAAACAAAAAAATCCTTTTCCTACCAGATAACTTATGATTCCTTCAGTGGTTAGTGGTCTCCAGTTTCGCTGCACCCATGCCTCAACAGCCTTGGGAGAGGGACACAAGCCCGTGAACTGTCCTATTAAACCCCTCTTTGCTAAGTTCAGAGTTGAGCGACAAGATTCTTCCTTTGGTAATGTGACTGTGGGGATAGTGTCTAACTTCATGACGAGTTGATTCACTGAATTTTCTCTTGCTGCTCGATGCTACTAGCTTTCGAAAAGCTAGGATCTCAAGTGGAGAAGAATAATGTTCCTCGGGGCCCCCTCCAGGGGCCATGGTTGAAGGCAATTAGTCGAAAGGGGCGTACACACCTTTATCTTGTTGCAAAGTGTTTTTTATCAATTTTTGTTACTTACATATATCTTTATGTCCTAATTTAACCATTAAATCACATATCAATTTACCTAAATACCTTATTTTTTTTAGTTTGATA
Source organism: Pseudotsuga menziesii (assembly GCA_001517045.1). NCBI lineage: Eukaryota > Viridiplantae > Streptophyta > Pinopsida > Pinales > Pinaceae > Pseudotsuga > Pseudotsuga menziesii. Next base: position 269,091 of record LPNX010393608.1, read on the forward strand.
AATTATTAGTTTTGACATTCTATAAATGCTTATTAAATTATTAATTTTAAACCTTGTTAAGAAATAATATAGATGAGCAAATTATCTATGGTCACAAATGTGCCATGTGACCACAATTTTTCAACGTAGGCATTCTACTTATCAAAATTAAAATCCACTTTAACTTGTGCCATGTGACCACAGTTTTTCAAAGTACGTATTCTACTTATCAAAGTTAAAATCCACTTTAACTTGTGCCATGTGACCACAGTTTTTCAAAGTACGTATTCTACTTATCAAAGTTAAAATCCACTTTAACTTGGAGGATTACTTTGAGGATTATTAATGCATCTATGAATGTGCTCAAGGATATGTGCTCAAGGATAATGTACTTATAGCTTATATCAAGGTGAGCTTGAGCTTGATATGTGAGCTTGATATGTGTGGAAATTGTGTAATTCTTGATCTACTTTCTAACTTATTTGAATTTTTAATCATTATTATTATTATATTATAATGTAAAAAATATTTTGTTATATTTATAAAAAAAATTCTTAAAAATGTAATTTGTTTTCAAACTTTTTTGAATATATTGTTTTGATTAACATATAAACATTTCAAAATAAAAACCAATCATAAATAAGCAATCCACCTTTTATACTGAATATTTGATTTAGTGTTTGGTGAACATGGGTTTTTAACAAGCATTTTGATAAATTCCTTTTAAAGTTTATTTATAAATTAATCTCTATTCTAGTATAGTAATTAGCCATTATAATCGTTGTTGATGGTGTTTGTAGAACATCGAGTATATATTTTTTGTACAACATTTTGAGTCATTCTCGGGACTTGTGGTTTGTATCAAGTTGGGACTTGTGGTTTGTATCAAGTCCTATCTATATCCTCATATGATTGAGGTGGTGATGCTCATACTGTAAAGTCTTGTGGTCTATATCAAGATTATAAACTTTTGGTTTGTATCAAGTCAAGTATTCTCATAAGAGGTACCCTATGAGATGGACCTCCAGTTATGGACATGGTTTTGTGGTTTGTATCAAGATTGTCTCTTGTGTTTTGCATCAAGTCCTACTTAGTCCTCACATGTTGAGATGGTTCTACTATGTGATATATTGTTAGTCATAGTCATCAACTGCTACAAGTCTCCTTTCGGGATTAGCTACCCCTAGGGAATGCTTTAGCATATGACTATATGACCCGGGGTAATATATATAATCATCCGTATGGAATAATTCTTTTGAGTATGATATGATATGATGGATAAATAATTAATACACATATGGACCATGCAGTTAATTAATTAATGACAATAAGATAAAGCATAGCAAAAGAGAATGGCTTCGAATTGCCTATATTTACCTCTAAGTGAACTCGAATTGTAAAGGATTTAGTAAAGCCTCAGTTGCAATAAAGCATGAATCAGTTAACTAAGAATATCCATGCAAAAGTTAATAATAGTAATTGAGCATGGATGACACTAATTGTAAAGCACCAAAGCCAATATGTTAAACTCCTAAATTGGTGGTCATGCAATCATTAATGATCGAGTTCAATTCAGTCAATTCACATTCAGTTCAGTCAATTCACATTCAATTCAGTAAGTTTACATTCAATTCAATCAGTTCACATTCAATTCAAGTCAGTTCCTTTCAATTAAAGATTAAAAGGCTCAGTTCAAGTTAGTCAAACATTTAGTTAAAGACTAACTACAAGAGGAGGGTGCATGTCTTGGGTATGTAGGAGAAAACTAAGCGTTAGATTGGCACTAGTGCTAAGGAGGGAATTCTAGTTGATAGTCCTCATTGTGTATGCACTACTGAATGTATGGAGAGAAACTAGAGTCTCCATTGGTTGTTCTACTTAGCATATTTGAATTGTTTAGAGTACATTGGTGTTGTATCTATATCATTAACTTGTTATTAAAGTGTTAAGCACTTGGCAAGTTTGACATACAGTTGTATCCACGAATCTCTTCTTTATTGTTGAGGTGATATCTCTTATCGGGCAATTTGCTTATGTGTTATAAACCATCTTCTACAAATCTATCTATCATAGTCAAAGAATTGCTATTTTTTTCATCCTCCGTGTTTAGAGGGTTTTCCTAGAGTATATCTTGTCTCTTATGGTTGATTGTTTTATGCAGTTGATTTATTTGTGAGATTCATATGTGGTCGATACAAACATTAATATATGGTCGATGTAAAGATTTATATGTGATTGATATAAATATTCACATGTGCTGAAATTATTTGATAAAAAATTGTTCAAGGATCTTCGATTTTGCTCAAACATACCAACAGTATAGTGATCAGCATTTATAATAATCCTTGAGGGTTTTTTGGAAAAGTTAAAACAAACTAAACAAGCATTTTAATGGATTCCTTGTAAGTTCTATTCACAAACCACCGTTTATTTAAGTATATAGCAATCATCCTTTATAATCGTTGTTGAGGGTGTTTGTGGAACACAAAGTATAGTAATCAAGCTTTATAATAGTTCTTAAAGAATGTTTTTGGTCAATGAACTAAGCTATGGTGTCACTTAATGGGTGCAATGGGTTTAGGTATTATCCTCAAGGATTAGGAACCCCACATAAGGAAGAGCATCTTGGTTTAGAAATTATTGAAAAAAATTATATCCTTGTAACTAATTTGAAAACAATGTGTGAGTGTTTTTACATAAGGAAGAGGATCTTGGTTTAGAAATTATTGAAAAAAATTATATCCTTGTAACTAATTTGAAAACAATGTGTGAGGGTTTTTGCATCGTGAACCTCTTCAAGAAATTGTGAGCATTTTTGCACTCCAAACCTCCTCAACAAAGTGAAAGAAAAAATATTCTCTCATAAAGTTTCAAAATCATATTATTATAATGGTGAATCTAGCTATTCATTAGCACTTGAGGCATAACTCTATCTTTTGTTATAACACTAATTGGCGCTTTAGTTACCTCAATGGCACCCTAATGAACGTAATGGCATCTGAGTGACCCTAATGGTATCAAATGACATCGCTATTGGCATCCAATTGTACTTAATTGATCTCAAATGCCCCTAATGTCATATAAAGAGTTGTTAATAGTTTCTACAGGACCTAAATCAGATGTTTGAGCCATTCATAAGTGATGATCCCACCACAGAACAACCTACCAACTCTTTTCATACCATTTTTCACTAAAAGAAGCATGGTTTTGAGGGACCACACACCTTGATCCACTATAAGGAAAAGAGCGTGTGTTGAAAATGTACAAAAAAATATAAAGAACCTTGAAATTAGTGAAACTAAATGGTTGCAAAATTACTTTTTTGGGTGTATCTCCTCAAAATCAATCTCCAACTATCTCAAACATGACCAATAATGTATAAATAAGACATTCGTGGATGATATAGGGGAATCAAGTACTCATACTAAGTTTATGCTAGAATAATTGGTCTTGAATCCTTCATTTTTTATGTCCATTCCCCTCAGAGACCCTTGTTTCTGATATTTCATTATCCTTTGATCAATGAGGTCTGCTTTCATGATTGGCTCCCATATTGTGCTCAAAAAGGAGTTTGAAGGATTGGGAGGATCAAGGCATTAGTAGCTTAGGTTCATAGGGACCTAAGCAAGCTTTCCAATGGTGTAAACAACAAGATCTTTGGTGATATTTGTACTTGTATTTTATTCATTAATAGATTTATCTCATCCCCCCCAATTCAATGTTCAATTTTATTCTTATTGGTATAAAGGGGTTAGTCTTCCTATTCAATTTTATTCTTATTGGTATAAAGGGGTTAGTCTTCCTGATAGGATAATTATTTTTTTATGCTAAATTTGTTTTTTGAACTTATTCATGCTTATATGTTTCCATAAGATTTGAGAATGGGTTTGTCTTTCTTGTGTGCAAGTTCCAAGATTAATCAAGCGGAATCCGCTTTGGAGTTCATGCATGGGAGGATGCTATAGGAAAACCTATAGAATCCATATGCCTAATACTCTATCTCTTGAATGACTATGCCTTTTACTTGTCTTTTCGGTTAATTGTATGGATGTAAGTTGGTAATCCTAGAGGAGTTTGAGCAGTTGTCTCTCCATTTTCTCTGTGATAGCCATCCCTAACTATTTGTGGGTTTATCTCCATTGCAAAACTAATGACTCCGGTGAGGACTAATTCTTTGAATTCTTCACTGTAAGGCCTCCTTATGATTTTTTTTGTCTTTGCTTGAGTCTTTTTAAACCTATCTATTTGTAGAATAATCCCTTGCATTGATTCAAAACAAAGGATTCTAAGTTTTTTGAGGTTTTAAAACATCTTAAATACCTATAGGAAGCACTCTCTCTCTCTCTACTCTCTCTCTAGAGTGCACAAGAGCATGCACATGTTATTATCCTTCCTAATAGGTGTGTGTGCACACACCTTTGTTTGGCAACACGTGTATGTGGCTTGGGAAAGATGATTTTTGGCCTTGTTTTGCATTTTTTGCATTGATTACTATTGCATTTGGTCATCTAAAGCCACTCAAAAGGTTGTAGGTCTTTACTTAGGAGTTTTTGGCCTATATATGGTGCTTTAGTGAGTACTTGATTGGTTTCTTTTTGTATAAAGAAGAAAATAATTGCTTGTTTAATACTCTTTTTGTTGGTTTTCTAGCATTTTTGTTGATACTATGTAGTTTGCATTCTCATTTTTAGTGAGTGAATTAGTAAATGATGTTGGGAAACCTCTCAACCTTAAAATATTGAACAAAATGAGAAGAAAAGAAGGGAACATTATTCCAATATAAGAGGTGGTGTCCAAAGACACCATTGAAGCACTTAAGCACAAGGCATTATGATCAGAACATCACAATGCATAATGAGTATGGAATACATCTCAAATCCCAATTGCCTTGTTAGATAGCCTAAAGGGTCCTGTATTTATAGTTTCTAGATCTAACCAACTACCTGGAAGTAAGGAGGATCTGGTCCACAAATAGGGGTCGTTGGGCTTAACTGTTTCCACAAAACCCACAACGTCCCAAAGTTTAGCCAGTTGTTGTAGTTGTGTCGGCTATGGTCATGTCAACCATTTGGTCATTTATTCAACTGACTATTCAGTTGCTGCGCTGACTCTAGTTAACCACTTTGCTAGTGACCTGTCGTCTAACAACTTATTGTCTTTAGAAGATCCAGAGGTGTGATGAACCACCAAGACTTTAGGTTCCAACACCCCCCCACCCCCCATTAGCACAATGATTTGGAGATTCAGGAGATGAAATTACTTGTTTTGAACAGCCCCCATAATTGCAGCTTCTTGAAGTCCGATCATAGCCTGAAGTTTCACAAACTTAGCTTCTAGTAAAGGATTCATAAAGATATCAATGACTTGATCATTTGTTCTGCAATAAACAAGTGAAACAACATTCTCATGTACCAACTATTTCAAATAATGGACATGAAGTTCAATGTGATTCATTTTTATATTAGAACTAGGATTATCAACAACTTGAATAACACCTTGATTATCACAGTAAATAACAATGGAGGCCTGATCAAGAAATCCAAGCTTGTCGAGAAGCTGAGGGATCCATATTGCCTATATTCCTACATTATCAACGCCACAATACTCGACTTTTGTAGTCGAAAGAGAGACTATTTTTGTTTCTTAATCGACCAAACCAAGGGTCTAAAGCTTAGTTGAAACACATAGCCAGAAGTAGACTTTCGGTCGACAATGTCACCACCCCAGTCAGAATTAGTGTATATAACTAGTGGGTATGTATTGTTACAATATTGATAAGTAGCTTTAATGTAACTAACAATCCACTTTTTTTCCTTCGAGTGGATTACACGAGTACCCTGCATGAACCTGGAAACGAAACTAACAACAAAGGAGAGATCCAGTGGACAGTGCATGAAAGAAATCAGGATAACTATCAATTGCTGATAAAGAGTGGTGTTGAATCGTGGTGAGTCACAGTCTCTCAACAACTTTGATCTCGACTGAGAAGGTGTAGCATAAGACTTACAATCGTCCATCTTGAATCGTTTCAAAATATCCAAGGCATATTTAGGTTGAGAAAGAAAGATGCCATCATCCATTTGCAAAATTTGAATGCCAAGAAAGAAATGCAAAAGACCAAGGTCAATCATCTCAAGGGTATATGCAAGTTGTGTCTTCAAACCCATAATCAGATTAACATTATTGCTAGTTATGACTAAATCATCAACATACAAAGCCACAATCAAGGCATCACCATGAATATGCAATACATAAATACTATGGTCAATTCACAACATTTGAAGCCTGTTATCACCAAACTTGTAGTTTCTTCTATGAGGTGGATCCAGGATGGATGGTAGAGGGATGGGAAACTAAAGAGGTGGAACCAAGATATCCTCGACTCCCAAATGGATGGTTGTCACACTAATCGAGGCAATCTCCACATGATGTTGTCTTAGCCCAAGACAACAATGGGGGAGACCCAGATCTACTCCCGATAGGAGAGATCAGATCAAAGCAAATGAAGTTGAAGTACGTAAGGTGTAAGGTGGAGTAAACCCTATATCTATGGATGAAGTCACAAGGTGAATTAGGGTTTGGATCAGGGGTTTATGAAATGTGAAATTTGATCCAAGTTCGAAATACAAGTGACCTATGAGCCTATTACTAGATCTGAGATCCAAGTACTAGCATATGATGAAGATATCCTTTGCCTTGGGAAACGTGACCAATGCAGGGAGGGGAAGAATAGGATTGGGGCTATCTAGTACCACGGGGTGAACTTGAAAGAAGGTATGACAGTGTCAAAGCACCCGAGCCATAAGGAAAAGATCAAATCGCAAGAGGAGGCAACATGAGGGATAGCGCTAGGGCTTAGAGAACAATGCCTTGGGATTTGGGTGAAATGGAGTCACTTTAGAAAAACATTTTTGAAGAACCACTTAGGGTTTGAACCGATCTACAAAACCTAGAAATGGTTTGCCCCGTGATCAAGCGGTTTGATCCATAATATTTTTATTTTTTAATATTTAGGGTTTTAACATGAAAATGAAGATGCCAATGGATTGAGATCTAGAAAAGAAGCACCAACCTGTAGATATTTCTTGGAAAACCTTGTATATGCCTTGATGATGATGATCTATGTCGTCTCGATCAATTTGAGAACATTTGAGGAAGCTTCTATGTAAAACGATTTGCCCAAGGAAGCCAATGCGCCCTCCCTCCTGCACAACAAACGTCAACCATATTAGATTTGATGCGTCAAGAAAGAAGATCAAATGCTACAAAAAAATGGCAAGATGAAATCATAGATCACAATGATGCTAATGAAAACCCCCTGATACAAGCGAAGCCAATCCAAGCAAGTTGAGGAGCCCCTGCAAAAATGCCCAAGTTGAAGTCGCGCTCCTGTAGACAAGACAATGTTTCCACAAAATATAGATCTCACAACAAATACCCAAATTCTAGGAAGCAATAGATTTTCCAATCACCATCTAAGAACACCAGATGCAAAGGATATTCAAGAATTTCTACAAAAATAGTTTTCTATTATCCAGATCCAAGAGCTAAAAGACCCCTTACAAATGAGAAGCTCTCTCCTTTAAATAGGAATGAGAGAACCAAAATCATGACCACTTTTCAAATGGGTGTATAAGATTAAAAGATTAAAATGTTCTAATCAATGGTTGAGATGAGCTCAACATAGAGTACATGGATCAATACAATAATATAATATAAAAATGGACCAAATCACCCTTGGAGAGGGGAGCCCACTCAATGAAAAAATAAATAAAGCTCATGGTGGGTCAAGGGAGTGTTAAATAACTCTCCTAGTGTGTCCCCATGGCACAATAAAATAATATAATTTTTTAGATGCCAAAATAGTGCCTTTCTAAGGAAATCGTGAGCCTCCAAAAGCTCCAGAAAATAATAAATCGTGCCGGAAAGATGGATGTGGGTCCATCCAAGTGCTGAAATTGCTAGAGGAGGAGTGAAAGACATCACTATCATCATCAAAACTCATCCCTTTCCATTTCCTTTCCTCAATAGCCCAAATCGAATTCTTCAGTATCCATTTTAACTATTCTAATTTTGCCTCAAGAAACGTGATATGCCCAAAACTGCCTCCTAAGGTGCCTGCGTTATCCAACTAAGCCCACCAGTCTCTCTGGGAGGGGGGTAATATGGTAAAAACAAGTCGCTGGACCACCCCTTCCTCATACATCACCCTAGGAGATCTAAACAAATCATCTCTCTGCTTAGACAGGCCATCCAACATGGCAAAACTGCACCAGAATGGTACACTGAGCCAAATCATCCCTGCAACTACCCAGAACTGAATGCAAACTGTTTCATTGGACTCAAGGAGTCCAAATCCATCTAAGGTGCATACTCATACACCCCATATGTCTCTGCATGATCATCTATAATATCCAATATACCCAGATAAACAAAATAATAATCTGTAATTGACCACATAATCCATAATATAACCTAGGCTAACATCCATCCGCTGCAAGTGTTCAAAGGCTAAAACATGTTTTACAAATCATTCAAGTAACAATTATAACAAGTAGCAATCACTTCACTGGTGGTCTATCAACCAAATATATAGGGTTTCACTTATTAATTATAATTCAGACCAGACTTTCAAGACCACACTCCCTTCATAGCTAACAAAGGGTGAAGGCTAAAGTTCAAAAGGCTAGGCCAAAGTGTGACCACCAACTCAACACTGTGACACTTTGGATATGGAAAGGGGATACTCACTTTAGCATATGCCGAACAAGCAACAACACAGGGGGTGGTAGTGTCTCACAGATGGATAAGTTACGTTCAGAGGTGCTTATTCACCTTGAAAAATCCTCACAATCCAAATCAATACAAGTCAGACCAACAATCCTTAGATATAACTTTAGGAACCATTGCTTTTTTGGGCCTTTGATTTTCCATAGCCTTGGTCCATGCATTTATTACAAGAATTTTTATTATTTTAGGCTTCATGCATTCATGTCTAAAAACACTACTTTTCATGAATGTTTTAAGATATTCATTTCATTATACTTCAAAGCCAATATCATTAGGCTTGCCTTGCATTCATGTATGTTCAAAAACACTACTTTTCATGAATGGGATTTTTCATAAGATATTCATTTCATTTTCAAATACATTGTATTGATGGTAGCACTACTTGTTTCAGGTTTAGCCAACACAACCGAGGCAACTCAGAGGTGAGACACAAATAAACAGGGAAGCTTGTCCAACAAAGAGGCTCTAGTGGGGAAAGGTCCTCCATGCCACAAGTCAAGTAGTAGGTCGGGTCGGAAACATAACTGGAAGGTAATGGATGGGTGGAGACGGTGAATAATGAAAGCAACACTAGCAAGCCATAGTATGGTGGGAATGACTACCTCTATTCTCCCTAAGGAGGGTAAAACCAATGAGTATGGATCAAAAACATCCAAGTCTGAGTAAGGACATACATACATAATATCAATACATCCAAGTCCACATATTTATATGACTGCCAAATCATGACACTAGATGCTAATGCATGTCACAAGAATGAATATAAGAGCAATAATAATCATAACACAAGATAATATAAGCCGAGTCATAAACATGCAAATAATCCATCTGAACCAACATCTGCCCAATGAGAGAACACTGATACAACTCTGGGAAGTACTAACTGCTCTTCAAATGACTAAATGACTACATCAGTCCTCAAATCTGAGTGTCCTGAGACTTAGTCATGGCATGGGAGGGTACTATAATCCATCGATCAAACAATGATCCATCATAGATGCTCATCTTAGCATCTCATATGTAGGGGAACTGGCTGAAAAGTGTACTGAAATCTGAAAAATAGAATATCGTAGCCCGACTGCTATATATGTGATAACAAATCCAATATTGACAGAAAAATTATTAATATTTCCATACGAAGCATGAGGTGCTTGTTTCAATCCATACAATGGCATGTTGAGTTGACAAACAAGGCTAGAATCTGTCATGAAGCAAGGAGGTTGCTCCATATCTATTTATTTTGTCAAATCTCCATGAAGAAACACAATTTTAACATCCATTTATTGAAGCTCCCATTCAAATTGAGCAGCAAGAGAAAGTATCGGTTGGACAGAGTTCATCTTTGCAACAAGCGAAAAGGTTTCATTGTAGTTGATGCCTTCTTGCTAAGAAAATCCCTTGGCGACCAAATGATCCTTGTGGCGTTCAACAACACTGTCGGATGTAAACTTGGTATTATAGGCCCATCAACATTTCATGACACTCTTTCCTTACGGTCGGGGAATAAGTACCCATGTTTGATTTAAACTAGTATTCATCTACTTAATACGCTCACTTCAAAAAATAAAACAAGTTCCATCTTTGCTTCCCCAGTCTCAGGCAATCATAAAATAAGTTTGGATGCATTTGAATACTGAGTGATGGTATACAATCATTTTTCTGTCACCAAGTGAACCCACTCCTTTTCTCAAATTTTTCTCCTTCAAAAACCACAACTTACCATATAAGGCCTCTAATTCAGTTTTGACTCAGGATAAATTAAGATGGGAAACTACTAGTTCTTTAGAAACTATGTAACCTCCCTTTAAACCTTTCAATTGTCACCCCCAACCTTATCTCCACCATTATGCTAACATCCAATCAACAATATTTCAAGCAAAAAATTAATGCCCAATATGTTTCCTTGCTGAGGGTAAAACCTCATGCTTGTTAGTTCACTTCTATTTGGTTGTCATATGTATGAAACTTGTTATTTTCTATCTCATACAAAAATCCCCAAGTAAATAATTTCGTGTAGAATGCATGCATGAGACATTAACTATATTTGCTGCCTCGAAACAAGAAATAATTACATTTTGACTCAAATCAACGTTAGTGTCTACTGTACACATAGGTCAATTCGCTACATAGTACACTTAGCATGTAAGTCACTTCCTCCCATATCTGTCGAGAAGTGTTATAGGTGACCAATAGTTAGTCCACTGATTCAGCGGCTTGTAAGCAAAGAGGGAAACAAGTCGGGACCATACCACCAAGCCTTTTATAGTTATCTCTAGTCATAATCACGGGGGCGTCGCCGAGGGACCAATATGATAGCACGTTTGTTCATATTGGGGGGTTAAAAATTAAAAAAATTCAAACCAATATATTTATGTTATATTTAGGGTAAAAGGGCTTATATTATATAATATATAAATAGCAAATATCGTGGGGGATTTTTTATTGCAAACAAGCCCCAAACGAGCCATATGCACAGGGTTTTCCATGGGAGGGAGAAGTGCCATATGCACAGGGTTTTCCACGGGTTTTCGTGGAGGGAGCATGGAGAATATTTCTACAGTGGAAGTTTTGAATAAGATTTCCATAGTTTTTGGTGGTTTTTGCACGGTTTTCGTGGGTTTTTCGTAGTGTTTGATGTCGTTTTTACGAGGGCTTCCTTTCTCCTATCTCGTCGGCTCTGTGATTTTGTACTCTTCCATCTATATCGACCTGAATAATGTCAGCGAGATCTATTGGTGCAACACCTGCCCTTGCTTATGGGATTATGGGTAACGCGACTATTCCCGCAACAGCAAGAAGCATAGCTAGTTCCACCAATTTCTTACTTTGATCCCTAAGTTTCATAGGTAGTAGATTCTATCTAGTAGGAGTCTGCGGTGGGATTTTTTATGCAAATGGTTTTCGCAACTTGGATTTCCAGGTGACCGAGCGGGAACTGGAGGATGAGTTCAGATATATGGTGCTTCAAGTAGGTGAGTTTATCATTCTAGCACCATGCTTGTCATTTTACACTGCTTTGAATCCACTTTGAATCATGGTTTTAGTTATCTTTCCAGTTAAGTGGGTTTTGCCAAGCACTTAGAGGTTTTGTTTTTCCATTTGGTTGTTTTTTTCCAATGTTGTTTGTCTATACTTTGACTTCCGTGCAGTGTGCAATGCTTGCAGTGAAACATTTCTATAGAACCCATGTTGTCTCGTCCCATGTTCCCCTAAGCTCAATATGGGTTTCTACAAAATATTTCAATCTCTGAATTTCTAGCAGCACAACTATCCCTAAATCTGGCTTGTCCTTGCATCAATGCAAATTCGGATAGCTTTTGGGCTTCCTCGACAAGCCAAACTTTAATATTTTGATAAAAAAAACTTCACTAAAATTTCCCTTCTCCATAGGTCTTTCAACACGATATGTAAGGACCTATCATGATTTGGCAATTAATAATTGCAGAAGAAAAACTCCAAGAGCATAAAGATTAGATTTTTTTTCAAGTGTCTCAATCCTATGATACTTTGGAATATGGATCGATGTAGCAGAATGTTCGTGCGATTGATGTGTGTCTACACCGTGTAATGCTTCATGTGACAATTGGGGGAACAAGTTTGGCTAGACCCACAACACCAATTTTGCTTGCAAAGTCTTTATCCAGCAAGATAGTAGCTAGTTTTAGGTTTTCATGAACTAAGGGATCGAGCTTGGAAGGGTGTAAGAAGAACAATCCATAGGCCACTTCCCAAGCAATTCTAAAGTGCACAAAAACAAACCTTGAAAGAGGTGGTGTGGCTCCCATTTGAAAAAATCGATCCTCTAGATTGCCATCTGCCATGTATTCATACACTAAACATACTTGATCAACACAAGATCCAAGCAGCAAAATGAAAATCTAGACACATAATGAGCAATTATGATGACTTTTATGCCAAGTATATTGCTTTCATATATATATTCTCCTTGAAGTTGTTTAAAATAGATCCTGTGGAGAAGTTTAGTGGCTAGCTTTTTTCCCAATGAATTTCCCCTATTAATTTTACATGGAATTTTTAATATGTCCATAAAATAGATACATTAAAATCGTATAGCCTAGAAAAAACATCAGACTTTGTAGATTACATGTTTACAAAATAGTATTTGACCCACTGTTATATATTTTCAGAATAATGAGGGTTTGCTAGGCATTATATTCCATTGGAATTTCTACTTAGAGAGGGTACACGAAAAACTTTGAAACATGCAATGTATATCTCCCTATACAGGTAACTACTCATAAAATATATTCTGCAATACCATCCCTTGCAATGGTTTTGGATATCCAAAAAGATACTTAAAAGATAACATGCACATGAAGCTATATCCTTTTATGCAAGTATCATTGTTAAATTTATGATGGAAAAATATAACCTACAAATGAAGCTATATCACTTTATTCAAGTAGTTTCGTCCTCTCTCTCCCAGTGATTTTCCTCTACCTTATTCTACTCATCATCACATTCTGAAAAGTCCAGAAATCTTACTGTTAGAACTTAAGATATCGAAGAAGCCTACAGTTTCAAGACTGTTAGAACTTAAGATATTATTAGTTCTCAAATGGCATTCATTTAACACAAGCATTATCTGATGCCATATTTTCTCCATTATTGTCATTGGCACTTGCTATGCCTCCTTTATTTGAGCCTTCTACAATTTTCTTGGTTTCATCTTGAGCTTCAATTCTTGTCCTTTTTACCAAATGCAAATGTTCATTAAAGTTAAGTTTCCTTGCCTTGATCTGTGTCCTTTTCTTTTAATGATCTGTTCCAGATAATAATTCAAGAAAATTTTCTTCTTCCGTGCAAATATTTATCTTTATTTGATTATCTGATCTCTCTGGTAGACTGGTAGAGTTGATAAGATTGAATTATGTTTCTTAAAGAGATTTATTTTCTTCTTCAGAATGGAATTCTGATGCAAAAGAAGTGTTTGGAACTACCCTAAATTCATTGTCTTTAGTCACAAATGTAGAAAGCACATGATCTTTGACATTAGGAACATAATTTTCATGAATATTTTCAAAATCTTTTTCACCCTTCAAATTTTCTTTACAGTTTGAAACCTGAATGCTCTCTTCAGTGTTTCCATGTTTAAAAGATTCAAAATTGCTGACAATGTTATCTGTCATTGTTTTTATATGATCTAGGAACTCTCTTTCAGGCACTAATCGAGAACCTCTAATTTCTTTTTTGATGCTTTGCATTTTCTGACCAAACTGCTTTTCACTCATGGTCTGCTCTGAAATAATGCCTGTATCTGGTGATTGTATCCTTATTTTTTCAATAGAGGAAACTCCATGGAGTAAATCAATGCCAACCGAGTCAGTTGGTACATAGATAGGCAGAGTAAAGGTCAATGGAGAAATTAATGCCAACAGATTCAGTTGGTACATAGATAGGAAGAGTAAAGGTCCATGGAGTATGACAGAGTGTGGTGGCTCATAGCTTGACTATTGCGGATTAAGACAAAGTCAGAGCGACTGTGAGTGACACAGATTCTGAGTGACCACACAGAGTAACACAGTGGGAGTGACTGCAGAGTAACAAAGAAAATGAGTGATGGTGTTGTGACAGGGAGTCAGAGCGACAATGAAGTACATACTACATCAAGTCAGCAGAATCCTGAGAGAAACAGACAGGAGTACTAAAAAACTTAAAAAGGAAGTTTTCCGAGAGGCATGAGAGATCGCAAAAATCCAAACATAGGCATGTTTATAGTATATACTCAACAGAATGTTCTCAACAAGGAGAAGCTAGTGAGTCAGTCACCTGCTTGAAATTTAGCAATGCTACAGAACTGAGTTTTTGAAGAGAAATGAGAAAGGGAGAATGAAAACAGAAAAGTAATCAGAAAAACTGAAGTATGGTAACAATTTTTTGGTTTTCAGATATACCCTGCATGTTAATTCATATTGACTAGATTTCTTAAAAGCGTTATAGCGGAAGGAAGATCATTACAGACAGAAGGTACAAGGCTGACGAGTTTTATAGAAGGTTAGTGGACATAGAGAGGGGATTAATATTTGTTGATTTTGAAGATGGAGAAATGAGTGTTAATGCGAGTCAGACCTGAGAGCATGACCCAGTCACAAAATCCCCCTGGTCCCTGGAGACCACTTCACCCAGAATTCCTTCTATTGGCAAGCACCTTTATAAATGTTATTACATAAAATAATGTGTTGAAAATGTTTACTCTGTGTATCTAATAATTGATATAGGATCCTTATTATTAAATTCCTTTCTCCAATGAAATTATCTGTTGCGTGTATATTCCCAGTGTATGGATCTAGGAATCTATGTTGTACTTGATTTGAATTCTATTGTAATCTAGGCATTGCAAGAGAGTGAGTTCATTGATGTCAATCTTGTTTTTATTCCCTAGTTATGATATGCCATAAGTGGAAATAAAGGAATGACTGGTGGTTGCAGATGGGGATGCCCTCCAAGTAAGTTTCCTTGGACCTATACTGGAACTGAAACATGTTATCTGTTGGAGGGAAGAGTGAAGGTGTACCCAGATGGATACAATGACTATGTTGAGATCGGACCTGTAGATTTGGTTGTGTACCCTAAGGAGATGAAATGCACCTGGGATGTCTCTAAAGCAGTTGATAAGCATTACATCTTTGACTGGATGCATACTGTGCCTAATATAAGTTTTTAACGTATTATGGATTGTTCTTGACATATATATTTCCTTTATAATGGCTAGTTTAACTTAAAAACATAGATTAGCCTTTGATCTCTGCATCTTATCTATTTTCTATAAGTTGTAACTGATTAATGTGTTGTATGTTTGCCTTGCTTACCTGGGGATTTGTATGTATACATATAAACAAACAAAAGGGAAAATGATGTACAATTTTGTTTGTGTCTTGCACAAGTGAGTGCTGGTTGCATCAAAATAGCATAGTGAATATTTCCAAGTTTTATATTAAAAGTAAATTAGTAAGCATACTAGGTAACGTTTAAGAACATGTGTTTCCTCCTGGGAGGTCAAAGGTTCAGATATGGAGGGGGTAGGGTATGTATATCTCTGTAGCCTTTAGCAGTCAAATTTATGTGTGGAGAGGATCCCTTGCCCCACAATAAGGCATTCTCATACACCAATTTGGTGTCTAGCTAGGCCGTGACCTTAAAATTAGATTACTATTTTTATTATCGATTGAGAAGGTAGTGTCAAAATACTTAAAAATTATTTTTTAAATAATAAAAATTAAAAAAATTGAATAGCATGAGTAAAAAATGTTGCCACAATAATTTTCCTTTGGATGCACGTAAACCTGTTGGTGCGTGCTTGTCTATGACTGTTTATATAAAGCTCTGCCCTTTATCTTGCTATCTTGTTTTCGGGCGAACTATTTCTCCAGGTGCTCCTGAACAAAACAAAATTTATGGTAATTTTGGTAGAAAAACCCCTCATTACAGCTTTCATTTCCCATCATTTGCTCAAATTATCCCCTCGTTATTTGAACGCTTGGTTCTCTGGTAAAAGGGACTAATGATAACCGTTTTTATACACGCATTTCAATTATCTCTTGCTCTATTTTTGAACTTAGTTTTCCCACAGGCTCTACACTTCTTCAGCGCTTAGGGTCCACATGTATCTCGTAAAATTTAATCTGTGTCAATATTTTCGATTTACGTTCTAAGTTATGTTTTAACTTTTAACATATTTTATTTGATAGTTTATATAGATACAAATACTGAAATCTGATAGTCAGTAAACGTGTACGGTTTCATTGTTTTTGTATTGTATTTATATCGTTTTCTATTAGTAACACTTTCAAGAGGATAAAAAGTAGTAAAACAAACCTCATTAGAAAGCTTAATGATGATATATTGTAAAACATCTTAAATTGATACATATATTGAGGAATTGGTTGGATATTTATTTTTACAATTGATACATATATTGAGGAATTGGTTGGATATTTATTTTTACAAATCCTGTGTTGGTTGTGCATATTTTTGTAATTTTTTTTTCTTGGAAGAAAGTTGTATCTATTTTATTAATATAATAAAACAGAGTACATTCTATGTTGCTGGAGCAACAGTCCATTACCTCCTTAATAGTAAAGGGAAACTAGTTTCCTTTCTTTATATTCAAAGGCAAAAACAGAATATTAAATATGTCTAAACCATAATACTATCTTCATATACAGTTTTAAACTTATAACCAAATCTACAGGTATAACCAGTCCTCCAAACCCATACATAAGACTAGTCATTCCAAGGCAAAAACAGAAAATTACATTTATCTAAACCATAATGCAGTCTTCATATCCATGTTTAACCTTAAAACCAGATCTACAGGTATAACATGTCCATAACCATACACAAGACCTGTCCATGATATTGCTCCATCACTGTCCCTTTTCGTAGCATATTATGACATTCTTCAGAAAATTAGTAGCTGGAATAAATCCAAATGATCAAAACGGAGAGTTTTACAGAGTCATGTCAAACTTTCAGGGATCAGCTGAGATTCCTCCATCAATATACCTCCTCAAAACTCAGACAGATATCCACTGTTAACTACTAGAAGTAAACCGGCATTTGAAAGCTCACCTGCTTCAGTAAAAAAGTTAAGATTAAAACCAAATTTTCAGGAAAACATGTTCTCCATAACCTTATATAAGACCATTCCATAGTAGCATCTGATCACTGTCACTTTTCATAGCATTTTACAACATTGTTCAGAAAATTACAAGCTGAAATAAATCCAAATGACTGGAACAGAGAGTTCTACATAGTTATGTCAAAATTTAGGAACCAGCTGAGATTCCTCCAGCAATATAACTCCTCAGAACTCATACACATAGCCACTGTTAACTGCTAGCAGCAGACTAACCTTTGAAATTGCATCTGCCTGAGTTTCATTTCTCTATAGATGTGGAGCAATGAAAAACTTGAGAAGAGGCCACAATGTATCCAAAGATCCTAGTTTCATCTTCAACTTCAATTCTTGCCCTTTTTACCAAATGCAAATGTTCATCAAAGTTAAGTTTCCTTGCCTTGATCTGTGTGCTTTTCTTTCGATGATCAACTCCAGATCATATACTTCAAGAACATTTTCTTCTTCCGTGTAAATATTTATCTTTATTTGATTATCTGATCTCTCTGGTAGAGTTGATAACCCTGAATTATGTTTCTTCAAGAGCTTTCTTTTCTTCTTCAGAATGTAATTCTGATGCAAAGAAGTGTTTGGAACTACCCTAACTTCATTGTCTTTAGTCACAACTGTAGAAAGCAAATGATCTTTGACATTAGGAACATAATTTTCATGAATATTTTCAAAATCTTTTTCACCCTTCAATATTTCTTTACAGTTTGAAACCTGAATGCTCTCTTCAGTGTTTCCATGTTTAAAAGATTCAAAATTGCTGACAATGTTATCTGTCATTGTTTTTCTATGATCTAGGAACTCACTTTCAGGCACTAATCGAGAACCTCTAATTTTTTTTTCCATGCTTTTCCTTTTCTGACCAAACAACTTTTTCACTCATGGTATGCTCTGAAATAATGCCTGTATCTGGTGATTGTGTGGTGATTGTATCCTAATTTCTTCAAGATAAGAAGAAAAATTCAAAATATTGTCTCCATCATTATGAATATTGCCTTCACTCTCTGATGACCCTTTAAAATCTCTCTTTGTTGTCTTCAACTCTGGCTCAGTTATTAAAGATACTGCACCAGAAACATCAGACCTCAAATGGTTCTCAAAATGGCTTATAGGAACTGCACCAGCAACATCAGACCTCAAATGGTCCTCAAAATGGCTTGTAGGCTTCTTTATCTTTAGTATGGACCTCATATTGTCGGATTTAGATGTTGATAATGAACTGTGCTTTTTAATCTCAACCTGAACTAAATTGAGCATCTTCCTGTCTTTCTTATCAGACGATATCAGGGATGTAGCAGGAATTTTCTTAGTCTCACCTACCCCATGTATCTTTTGCCAGTTTTCCTGCCTATGTACTTCCGTCTTAATATCATGTTTCTTGACAAAAGTATCATAATGCATTTGATTAAATGCACATTAGATGTATCTTTTTTCATTTTCAACATTTCCTCTGACTCATCAGTTGCTCCTTGGATTTTATCATTTTTTGTAAACTGTACTTTCTCTGCAGAATCCTTTAAGCTTTCATCAATACATGATCTGGATTTCACATCATCAATATGAAAAATTGAAGTTGAGCAATGGTGACCTGGTGGAGGTGTCCAGAGATGAAGAGGGGTTCAAAGGGGCCTGGTTCTATGCATGACTTGTAAAAAAACAGGGGGCAGGGTACTTGGTGGACACCTCAGCTCCTTCAAAACTTCTCACCAAAGATGCATATCACACTACTTTTTCTGATGCTCAGCTGCTTCAACTATCACAGTCCAAACTTGGTCTTAATCTCAAGGCATGAACCTCATCAAAATTCCATCCTAACTCTATCTCAACTGTTGTCTCTTCTTTGCTATGTGTAACTTTTGTACTGAGTGTCTTTTTACATTTAATCTTAATCTATCATGCACTCAACCCAACAACTGATTTCACTGTACTTGATCATATCTTAATTAGTCTCTTAGGCAGACTTAAGATAGGGCCCAAAACATTTTACAAATGCTTCCATACAAGCAAGACTTCCACAAAAATTATTTCCATAATTAACACTTACATGTCCAGATAAATATCAGTTAGATACTGATCAACATACCTTACATTTTTCATCAAAATTTGTACCAAGTTGTATCTCAGTTCTGCAACAGAACAATGTCTACTTGATACGCACATAATCATTTACTAGGGCACATAATCCTTTACTGATTTCTACTCCATTTAATCATCTTTTCAACTGTCATAGACTTTCTCCAAAATTTTAATTATGTTGCAACTCATAGGATTTCTCCAAATTTTTAATTATGCTGCAACTCATAGGCTTTCTCCAAACTTTTAATTATGCTACAACTTTTAGAGGAACTAGTAAAATCTCTTCTAGCCTAATTATACCTTAAGCTAAATTAACATATGCTCACTTATAAGGTGTTGTTTATGCAAAGTTCTTGTCTCAGAAACGGTGATAACTTGGAGAATTGTTATCATTGGGAGAATTTTTCTAGATCGGTTGTTTTGTATTTCAAAATAACTTTTTTTAATTTGTTGATCTGAAATAGGAAGTTAAAGAAGTCAGAGTTCTTTGTATTCTGAATTCTGATCAACTTTTTCATGATCTATGTAGATTCAAAATTGGATCTAGTATTGGGAAAAATTACACCAGCCTTCTGGTAAGGCTTTGCTTTGCCTAAATCTTTTACCAATTTATTATCAGATATGTTAGCCCAAACTATAAAGCCCAACAATACCATACATGCACATCTCAACAGGGTTTTAGTCACTCTTCAATCAAAAGATGTGGCTTTCCCATATATATATCAAATGCAAAACTTAAATCATTATAAAACTCTGTTCCTGCCTAAAATTTCTACCAGCTTCTTGTCATATTTACTTATCCACACTGTAAAACCCTAGAAACACCATAAAGAGACCATCTCAACAGGGTTTAGTCACTTTTAAACCAAAAATGTGGTTTGTCAACGCATGGATCTATGCCAATTGTTAAAAATTTATAATGGAAACCAGTCCAACTGAATCTCAGCTCGCTCCTGAGATACCTCAGCTCAAACAATAGTGACCCATGCCAATTGTTAAAAATTTATAATGGAAACCAGTCCAACTGAATCTCAGCTCACTCTTGAGACACCTCAGCTCAAACAACAGTGACCCATTCAACAAACCAAAATATCAAGTAGTAACCTTACAAAACTCAATTTTAAAATTTAATATACATCTGACTCTTACATATAATTCTAAAAACCCGTGTTCGATTTATTTGTTTGTTGCTCTGGCTCCCTCCAAAGACACCTTAAACAACAATGATTCATTCAATTAATTTTAAAAAAGATAATCGAAATATCAACTAATAATCTTACAATTTGATTTTAAAATTTGATGTATCTTACTTTTATATATTATTATATATTACTAATATAGATCTGTTTTAACTTTGCCTTTATTAAAAGCAGTTAACGATCTTTATGCTGCAAATCCTTTTTAACGTTTTAAACTTGAGAAAAAGTTTGCACTTCAACCATCCAACCAGAAAAAATCTTGAAAACAATACAATTACAATTCTTTCATACAACTTACAAGGCTTCCTGTACGAGGATTCTTGTACAAATTCTTGCCCTTTTTACCAAATGAAAATGTTAATCATAGTTAAGTTTCCTTGCCTTGATCTGTGTCCTTTTCTTTCAATGATATACTCCAGATATTACTTCAAGAACATTTTCTTCTTCCATGCAAACATTTATCTGTATTTGATTATCAGGTCTCTCTAGTAGAGTTGATAACCCTGAATTATGTTTCTTCAAGAGCTTTATTTTCTTCTTCAGAAAGATTCAAGTGATGAGTTAAGAGAAAGATTCAATAACAAAATGGACATTTAGTAAAGCGATGATTGAATGATGTAGAAAGCCTGTAATTATGCAATCTGTAGCATGTGTTTTATTAAATTGTATGCACTACATGGTTTTCACAGACAGTTCTGATGAAATGATAGTGCTCCAACTTTTCAGATGTATTATACTATTATTTTTATCTATTTAAACTACTGCATGGACTGTTGTACTTCAACTTTCCTCAATCTCTGCTATGTGCTCATCCCATTTCCCACTGAAGCACATAACAACTAGCATGGAACATGACTTCTTGTAGCCAGGGTACTCGTACTCGGGGGTAGGGTACATGTACCGGGTACTTGGGTACTCATAGGGTACTATCATAAAGGACAAGTCAGTAGTGCTATTTAATCGAAGTTTCAAGCAACTAGTCTTTTGGGATTGAGCAAGTATTGAACTTCTTATTGACTCTATTGTATTGCGATCTGTTTTAGAAATTTTGTGAAGGACAAAAGCAACACATGGGTATATTTTGTCATTGTTGTCAAAAAGTGGTAAGTATGACTGCTATTTTAACTAGTGTGTAACCAAAGATATTTTTGCATTTTTATATCATTTTTATGCCCTCTCAAAGGGTCACTTGCTCATTATTTGTACTTTTACTATTCATGTTGCTTTATGTTGATTAGGTGTCATGTTCAGAGTTTGAAGTACATGTTCAGAGTTTGAAGTACATGCTGTATGGGGACAGAGACGAGCCCCATATGTGTATTTGTCGAGTTGTTTTGATTGTTGTCCCTTTTATCTTAGTCAAAACTCAAGACAATATATGGAACATCAATGGTTAACTTATTGGTGCATTTCTCATTGCTGAACAGTTATCAAAGTATCTTTCTTTTGAATGGGCGCTCACTACATGAGGTTGCATACTTACTATCCAACCAAAAAAGGCCCGGTAGGAATAAGCTGACTGATCCAAGTGAAAACTATGACAATTGTTACCAGTGTGGGGATGGGGGTGATCTTCTCCATTGTGATGAATGTCCCAAAGCCTTTCACACAAGTGAGCGTCTTATTCTGAAATTGATCTCTTATCTTCTCTGATTTTCTTTTTTGAAAAGAGGGCTTGACATTTCCAAACTGCTACCAATCATCATGGTTTACAATTTGTTTACTGTAGTCTGGTTAGGTTACTTGGAAAGAATGCTTCTGTATACAAAATGCGAATGAAACTACACCTAAATGAAGTGAATCCATTATTATTTTGAAATACTAACATATATGATTCAAGTTTGACATACACATCTCAGGGCTTTGAGTTTTATCTATAATAGCATATCAAATGATGAGTTAAGAGAGATTCAATAACAAAATTGACATTTAGTAAAGCGGTGATTGAATGATGTAGCAAGCCTGTAATTATGCAATCTGCAGCATGTGTTTTATTAAATTGTTTGCACTACATGGTTTTCACAGACAGTTCTGATGAAATGATATTGCTCCAACTTTTCAGATGTATTATACTATTATCTTTATCTATTTAAACTACTCCATGGACTGTTGTACTTCAACTCTCGTCAATCTCTGCTACCTGCTCATCCCATTTCCCACTGAAGCACATAACAACTAGCATGGAACATGACTGCTTGTAGCCAGGGTACCCGTACTCGAGGGTAGGGTACACGTACCGAGTACTTGGTTACTCGTAGGGTACATCTCCTTCCGTACCCCATACTTGGTCCACATACCCGAGACTCCATTAAAAAAAAGGGTACTTATAAGAGAAATGGTACGTCATACCCCGTGTTTGGGTATTTCGCACCCCATGTTTGGGTACTCTGGTGGTACGGTCGACTCAGTAAAATGAAATCCATTGGGGAAAATGTAATGACCCCCCACCAAATCTGAACTAATTTTTTGCTAACTACATATGGATTCTAGTTCAGGACTTATGTCAAACACTTTGCAACACTGTTCAAATTCCACTGAATATTGTCCAAATCTGGTAGATTGATTTTACATTGATTTACAATGAATGTTTTTTATGGTTTTGTGTTCAACACTCATGGAACATAATTTGACTACCAAATGTGCACATAAAAAATATTCATATGTATTTGATACTGAGAAATACACTCACAACAATGCAGGAATATATTTGGCAGTTTGCAATTTTTATTGCATGTAACAGTAGTAGTTAAAAATAGGTCTTTAAAATAAGATTTCAAGTGTACCTTCGTGTCTGAGTTTGATTGGTTGTTACAGTTGCCTAGTACAATGATTTATCAAATTTTATGTAACTTCCAGTCTTCCAATTGATATCTACCGAGTCTATAATTTATCAAATTTGATGTTTCAAATTTTCAATCTGAATGTTCATTGTTCAAATTATCATTGAATTTATAATTATGAATCATGATTCATAATTTATGAAGAAATCTACATGCATGTATGTTGTGGCTATGAAATCTAGCTATCTATATATAGTACCCGCAACGTACCCAAGTACCCTTTTTCAAAAAGTGGCATCCTCGTCCCTGTACCTGTACCCGTACCCAAGTTTCCTGGCAACTTAGGTTTCATCCCTGTGGGTTTAAGTGGTGTCTATTTATGTACATCCACTGCTAAAAGTATTGGCCTTCCAATTCTTTGTAGATTTCGTTTTGAATTTCCAGGACCTATCAAGAAAAGATTGGGCACCTTCCATTCCCAGAACATCATATAACACTATCCTCAAATCTTCATTCAGATTCCTTTGTCCTCTTTGTTTACATCTTGGGCCCCAACTTTTTAGATGTATTATACTATTATCTTTATCTATTTAGACTACTCCATGGACTGTTGTATTTCAACTCTCCTTAATCCATTTCTTACTGAAGCACATAACAACTAGCATGGAACATGACTTCTTTAGTTTCATCCCTTAGGGTTTAAGAGGTGGATGTTTCTGTACATCCACTGCTAAAAGTGTTGGTCTTCCAATTCTTTGTAGATTTCATTTTGAATTTCCAGGACCTAGCAAGAAAAGAATGGGCGTCTTCCATTCCAAGAACATCATATAACACTCTATCGTCAAATCTTCATTCAGATTCCTTTGTCCTCTTGGTTGACATCTTGGGACATTGTCATTCAAAGCATTTCTTTGTGCCATCATGTTACAATTCAGCAAAACCCTATATAATATCATAGATTAACAACATTGGTACTTGACATTGACTTTTATAGAAATACTAAAGCACTTTTCCTAATCATATTTGGCCAGACAAATAAAAGTAGAACACCCTAGCTGCAATGTATGATTTTTCCAAGCATGTTTGTTTGTGTAAGCATTATTTTCTATATTAGAAACTATTTCCCAATATACTTCAAAATGAAATATATACATTAATTTTTTGTGCATGTCATGGCAGAATGCTTAGGTATCCCTTGCATTCCCGATGATGACAATTGGTACTGCCCTTGTTGTTGGGCTGATTCCTCCTCTTGTCAGGCTGATTCCTCAATAGAAAGAAACGATTCAGGAAGATATAGCCAAATGGGCATAAAGGTTCAAAGGGTTGGAACAAAGGGAAGGTTGTCTAGACTTTGTGAACGAGAGGTCAAAACAGTAGTGGACATCAACAAGGGATGTATTCTTTATGAGTAAGTGGTTTTATATTTGAATTATACCAAATTCTACTATAATAGTTATTAGATTTGGAATTCACATAAGTTTTATTTTAAATTTGCACATTCTTCTATGTTTTAGGATTTTGAGGTGCATAAATGTCCCTAATATGTATAATGTTTATCCAGGTGCACATTATTTACTACGGACAAACTTGGATTTAATGATGAGATTGTCATTTTCTGTGATCAAGTATGAGAAGTATTTATCAGAATTTGCATAAACCATTATATAATGTTTTTCCACAAAATGCTTTATTAATCTATCACAATAATCTAGGGACTAAACACAAGTCTCATCAAAGATTAATAACAATAAGTCATGAAAATGGTGTAATTGTGCTACAAAATGAGTATATGCTCTGTATATTCACACAAAGAATGAGTAATACAATACAAAATCATGCTGCAACCATGAATGACAAAGCAATTCGAATTCCGAATGAGTTCATTCGAATTGAATGAGTGAGTCTAGCTTAACTGAATGTAAGACACAGTTAACACTCAAGTTAACCACTAATCAAAACCCTATTGACTCAACTGAGCCCTAACTGAAGTCGGAGTGCAATAAATGATTGAGTCTAACTGAAAGTAGGTTAGACACATGTCACAGCAAGCCAACCATCAAGTGGTAGCGCATCAATGACTCCAATGAACCCCGGTGAGGTTAACTGAAGTGTAACTGAACATCAAAAGTGGTTGGAGGTGCCTCTATTGACTCCAGTTCATTAAATAATCAATTTAATGATGGAGGGTGCCTTCACTGCTCTATTTAATTGATTGTAACCATCAATTAGCAATATGGGGCATTAATGACACTCAAATCACCCTCGGAGTGCTCCAATTAGCCTCCCTGCATGTAGGAGAAGGCTAAGTTAGCCTCCTTGACTAAAGGTAGGCGTGGGTGTGATCTAGCTGATGTCATCTAGTGCTCTTTTGATGTCAATTAAGTCAATAAAACTTAGGATAGTGGTTTAACTAGGCCAAATTGACCAAATTGAGTGTGTATGGTGGTAAATGTCTCCAACACCCCCCTTTAAGCTATACTCGGGAGGAGTTAGAAAACATAAAATGCATAAAAATGCTAGGGCCCTGACAACTATGGCCATAGGTCACCCTGTACAATACTGAAACTAAAACAATGCTAAAAAATAAACTAAGTGAGGAAAAGAGGGAAAACCTAGTGGGAAACCCCACCCCCCCCCCCCCCCCCCCCCCCCTCACACTGAACATTGAAAGTAGTCTGATCACCTTGATGGACTCACCCCCAACAGTGAACAGAGGTAAGTGAACTTCTTTTCTAAAAAGCTCTTGGTGAAGATTTTTGCAATCTGCTCATCAGTCGGGCAATATTGCAGAATGATGTTCTTGTCATGCACTAGATCCCTAATATAGTGAATGTGGATCTCTACATGCTTGGTCCTCTTCCTGGTAACTGGATCTGTGGATATATTAATAGCACTTTGATTGTCACAAAAGAGGACAGTGGACAAAGTAATACCAAGATCAAACTCTGAAAGAATGCCTTGCAACCAAACTGCTTGGATGCAAGCATTCACCGCTCCTCGATACTCAACCTCTGTTGAAGATAATGCTATGGAAGCCTGCTTTTTGCTAGACCAGCAAATGGGGCCACCACCAAACATGAATACATATCTGGAAGTAGACTTCCGAGCAATAGAATCACCTGCCCAATTGGAATCTGTGTATCCAACCAGCTCTAGCTTGGAGTCTGCAGCATAGTGAATGTCGTAGGTCCTATTTCCCTAAATATACTGGAGGATCCTCTTGGCTTCCTTCCAATGAATATCATGAGGCTGTTGCATGTATCTTGATACAGCATTCATGTCATAATAGATATCAGTCTGAGAATGTGTCAAGTACAACAAGCTACCAATCAGTTGTCGATAGATAGTGCAGTCCATGGGAGGTGTGCTTTTTCCTTCTTCAAGGCTGATCCCTGAAAGAAAAGGGAATGGTGCAGGCCTACATTCAGCCATGTTAAACTTGAATAATAGGTCAGATATCTATTTGGACTAAGTGACCATCATCCCATCAGAAGTTTGCTCAATTTCAAGCCCCAAAAATTGTTTTAAGAGACCCAAATCACTCATTTCAAAAGCATTGTGGAGAGCAGTTTTGATGGTTGAAATAGAAGCAACTGTGCTACTTGTGATCAGTAAGTCATCAACATATAAAACAATAATAATCAAATGACCATTAGACTTTTGTATATACACATTTGGATCCGATCTACACCTTTGAAAGTTTTGCGATAAAAGGAAGGCATCCATCTTGGAATACCACTCTCTTGGGGCCTGTTTTAACCCGTATAGTGACTTCTTTAGCTTGCAAACCAAATATGGATCAGAGATGTATCCTTCAAGCTGCTTCATGTATATCTCTTCATGAATATCTCCATGCAGAAAGGCTGACTTAACATTCATATGATGCACTTCCCAGTGCTTAAATGCTGAAATTGCCAAAACGAGTCGGATGGAGTCCATTTTTGCAACCGATGCAAAGGTCTCATGGTAGTCCACACCTTGGACCTGAGAGAAACCTTTTGCCACCAGCCTTCCCTTATATTTGCAGGTGCTTCCATCAGCAGCAACCTTGGTCTGAAACACCCACTTGCATTGAACCAATTTCCTTCCCGGAGGAAGAGAAACTAGCTCCCAAGTAGTGTTTTTCTGAAGAGAATTCATCTCTTCATCCAAGGCAACTTGCCATCTCGGATCCTTCCGAGCATGGTAGTAGGATTTTGGGTCTAAACTAATCATCAAATAACAAGTTTTATACAGCAAATTGTTAGGACAAGAGAGCGCAATACCTGCTCTTTGGAAATCAGACCGGGTTCTCCTTGGATCATACGAATTTCCAATGTTATCTCCCGCGGAGGAGAGTATCTATCGGGCCCATGTGGGAAGATGATTTTGTACTTCAGGTTCTGATTCAGCATCTAATTTTTGCTGCACATTGATATAAAAAATTAGAGGATCCAAATCAGGGTCATCACCCCCAATTTCATCATCCAAATATTCAATAGAATAGGAAGGAAGTTCAGCAATTTTATTCTTCACTAGTTCCACCTCCTGAACAAGCTCATCGAACTTGACACTCCTTTCGATGATGATATGTTTTGTTTTGATATACACTAGCTTGAAACATTTTGATTCATCAGGATACCCAATAAACAGAGATTCTATGCTTTGCGGTTGCAAAGCCTTCCTTTTATCAAGTGGAATTTGGGCCCATGCAGTGGACCCAAACACCCCCAGGTTCGACACATCCGGCTTGTGTCCGAAGTATGCTTCGAAATGGGTCTTCCCTTTCACGGATGAGTGTATAATTCTGTTCTGAATGTATGTTGTAGCATGCATTGCTTCATCCCACAAATTTGGAGCCAACTTATTTGATTCCAACATATAGGTGGTCATCTCCTTGAGAGATCGATTCTTCCTTTCCGCTACACCGTTCTGCTGGGGAGTGTAGGGAATTGAATGTTGGACCTGAATACCACTTTGGGAGCATATGTGTAGCAACTCATTACTGACATACTCCCTGCCATTATCATATCTCAAGATCTTAATCTTAAGCCCAGAGGCATTCTCGATCAAGGCCTTTAGTTTAGAGAATTTTTCACATACTTCAGACTTTTTTTGAGAAAGAAGACCCATATTTACCTTGAAAAATAATCAATAAAAGTCAGAAGATACCTTGATCCATTCATGGGTGTGATAGGAATCGGACCACTAATATTAGAATGTATCAGCCCCAAGATGCATGTAGCTCGGTTTGCTTTTCCCCGATCGTACTTGTGCTCAGGGTGTTTTCCAACCACACAGCCCTTGCAAATTCCAGTGGTTGCCTTGATGACCGAGAGGCCTTCAACCATGGAGTTTTCTTGTAATTGCTGCAAATATTTGAAATTTAGATGGCCAAACCTTTCATGCCGCAGCCTACTAACTTCATTTCCATGAGTTAGCAGTGTGGTGGGCTTTGCATCCGCCACAAAGTGGGAGAACTCATAGGATTTTGCATAATGGTTTGCAAGTCTTTTAGCAATGAGTTTCTCGGATGCAAGTTTTATTATCTCAACATCATTCGAGCTGAAAGATACTCTCTTAGGCACTCTTGTATGTTTCATTTGATAGACACTAAGGAGATTTGATGCCAGAGACGGTACATACAAAACATTTGAAAAATAGCCATTCTCAAGATCAATCGTACCTTGTCCTTCTGAAATGATGGTGGAGTCATGTCCCATGTGGATGGAGATGGATTTGTTAGTCTCCAAGGATGAAAAGGAGTCTCTTTGAGCCATGATGTGGTTCAAAGCTACAGAATCAATCAAGAGTGCTTTGGACTTCAAAGTGCTTGCCATGAGGGCATGACCTTTTTCATGCTATGGTTCCCGATCTTGCTAATCTCTCCTCCGAAAGCTTTCCAGAAGATTGATGTGATTTCTGTCAAGAAGAGAGGTAGCTTCATCAAGCTTCTTCTTCATGCAGGAATGTTCAGGGTGGAAGCCCTTCCCGTAGTATGAACACTTGACTTTTTCCTTTCCATGATGCCCTTTCCCTTTGTTCTTCTTTGAGCCGAAAGACTCATCATGCTACTGGTTTTCAACTTTAGGCTTAGAAGCTTCAAATTTAGTTTTTGGGTTCTTCTACTGCTTTCCTTTACCCTTTAGATATTTGGGCACCGAGACATGGAGGGCTTGATCACGGGAGGATTTGATGATCCCCATCTGGACAAGCTTATCATGTTCACTTGTTAGGGACTCAATGAAGGCATTGAGTGTAGGCATCTTCCATCTAGGGGTTGTGAGCTTCCCCACACGGAATGTAGAGACAAAAACTGAATAATCAGCTCCAATTTTGGAGAGTATGGCGAGGATAAGTTGTCATCCTCCTTCTCCACTTTGCATTGCTTCAACAGTAAGACAATGTGCTTAAACTTTGTGAAAAAGTCATTCAAGGTATCGAAATTGGAAGGCTGGAGAGACATCAATTCATTTTCGAGTTGGTAAACTCTCAAATCATCATGCTTTTCATACAAGGTTTCCAATTTGTCCCAAATTTCCTTTGGAGTCTTCAATCTCGAAAGATGGAAAAGAAGATCCTGGGAAACAGAGAGGCACAAGAATCTGAATGCTTCATCGTTCTTGTTCAAGAATCTAGATTTGTCTATTGTAGAACCAGGCTCTTCTTCAGTGTCCATGGTGACCCTATAGAGTCCTCTGGAACGCAGCTAGATCTCCATGTCTCCTTTCCATGAGTGGAAATTGAACGGAGTCAAAAGATCTACTAAAGAAGCCATCTGAATCTGCTGGAGTGAATGCTTTCACCTATCAAAAACATGAAAAATCACAACAAAAAGGGCAATTTAAGGTCGGACAGCCTGCACATTTTAGGCTTTCATCACACCCAGCATAGTTAATCAAGCAAGCTTGATCAACAAGTTCTTTACTTGGGGTATTAAGTGGTAAGCCTTGGCTTCTGGTGCAGTGATGGATTTTTGAGCTATTGCTCAATTTTCATGCAAGATCTGTCAAAAACCTTGTTTTTGAGAGATCTGAGCTTCGTCCCACCGTGAGCTCTGATACCATATTTATCTGTCATGGTAATCTAGGGACTAAACACAAGTCTCATCAAATATTAATAACAATAAGTCATGAAAATGGTGTAATTGTGCTACAAAATGAGTAGATGCTCTGTATATTCACACAAAGAATGAGTAATACAATACAAGATCATGTTGCAAGCATGAATGACAAAGAAATTTGAATTCCCAAGGAGGTCATTCGAATTGAATGAGTGAGTCTAGCTTAACTGAATGTAAGCCATAGTCAACACTCAAGTTAACCACTGATCAAAACCCTAATTGACTCAACTGATCCCTAACTAAAGTCGGAGTGCAATAAATGACTGAGTCTAACTGAAAGTAGGTCAGACACATGTCACAGCAAGCCAACCATCAAGTGGTAGCGCATCAATGACTCCAATGATCCCCGATGAGGTTAACTGAAGTGTAACTGAACATCAGAAGTGGTTGGAGGCGTCCCTGTTGACTCCAGTTCATTAAATAATCAATAAATAATCAATTTAATGATGGAGGGTGCCTTCACTGCTCTGTTTAACTGACTGTAACCATCAGTTAGAAATATGGGGCATTAATGACACTCAGATCACCCTCAGAGTGCTCCAGTTAGCCTCCCCGAATGTAGGAGAAGGCTAAGTTAGCCTCCTTGACTGAATGTAGGCATGGGTGTGATCTAGCTGATGTCATCTAGTGCTCCTCTGATGTCAATTAAGTCAATAAAACTTAGGATAGTGGTTTAACTAGGACAAATTGACCAAATTGAGTGTGTATGGTGGTAAATGTCTCCAACATGCTTATGTTCATTTTTATTGTAAAAATTTAACTGCATGTATTATATGTACAGTGCAACAATGAGTTTCACATTGGTTGTTTACGTAAATATAAAAATATTGACTTAAAGGTGAGCTTGCTTGAGTACAATTCTGTCTAGGCATATTAACATTCTTTGAGGACATTTTTTTGTAATCCATATTTGTATATGTTGTCCAATTATATTTGTACCAAAAATGTATGCTAAATTCAGCCTTCATTGTTGGCTTTACTCTCCCTTGATATTGCAATTTGAATATTAATATCTAGAGCTGTGATTAAAACACTTAACATGATACAAGAGGTGCCACAGGGCTTATGGTTATGTTCTGATGATTGTAGTGAGATACACAATGCACTAAAAATTTGGATAAATGATGGACCATAAAACTTGCCACCTCATTTATGTGAAATAATCAGGAAGAAGGTGAATAACGGTGCACAAGAAACAACTGAAGGTGAAATAAAATGGCAAATTCTATACGGGGAAACAAGAGATCCTTTTACAAAAGCATTACTTTCAGAATCAGCTTCAATATTCCCTGTACGTTTCTCCAACTTTACATGTTTTGTGTTCTAAATAATTACTCATCAGGAAAGGTTTTACTAAACATGTGTTTTATGAATGAAGGAAATCTTTACACCTTTAAAGGATCCTAGCACAGGTTGACATTTGATCCCCTTAATGCTAAACAAGTAGCCTTCAGTTCCTTTTGCAACTTTGGAGGTGTTTCTGAATTGGGAAGCTAATTCTTGAAATTTGATAGCTTCAAATGTCTTATGATTGTGCTACTCTGTATCTTAATGCAATCGAAGTATGAGGGATTAAGATTTTGCTCGAATGTATTCAACAGTAGTGACTGTAAAGTAAGAACCAAGAAGGGTTTTTTCAAAGATGATTTATGCAAAATTTTCCATTTAATTTTTGTTGATGCATAACTTTAGCTATTTTGCATGTACAGTGGAAACATCTTTGACCTTTAGTTTCTTATAAATATGAATTATTTGAACAACTCAGAAGTTGTTTCAGCTACTGTTCTCCAAGTCTTTGGACAAACAATTTCAAAATTGCCTCTGGTTGCTACAAGGGAAAAAATTCAAGGACAGGCGAGATTTGAACCACTGGAAAATCAAAGGAATGGTGATGGGCTTCCTAATTCTTATTTTATTGGATTAAACTTTATTCAGTTTTTTCCTCGTCTTTGATGGATATAAAAACATCTGAAGCTATTCTTGTAAAGAGTAATGAAGGATTCATGATATGCATTTATAGGAATCTATCAATATTTGTATTTTCTTGCATGTTTCTTTTGTAATCTTTTGAAGTTCATCTGCGCCTAGATGGCATGATTGTTGATGTTAATACGACTTTGCAGGGATATTTCCAGTCACTTTATTTATGTATTGAGGAGCTCCTTGTTTCTTTGAGAATACATCACCTGGTGCTTCCTGCTGCTGAGGATACTACTTCCTTATGGACTAACAAAATGGGCTTCACAAAAATAGATAGAGACAAGGTTTTCCATTTCAATCTCTTTTTTCATTATGTCCACAATGTTTTCATTAAAATTCTACTGCACACATTTGTTTTCTAGTTACTCAAACTCAGCAAGGGTTCCCAAATCATGTTCTTCAAAGGTACTTCCATGTTAGAGGATAATCTGTGATTATGTCCACAATGTTTTCATTAAAATTCTACTGCACACATTTGTTTTCTAGTTACTCAAACTCAGCAAGGGTTCCCAAATCATGTTCTTCAAAGGTACTTCCATGTTAGAGAAGCCACTTATAACTGCTAGCAATATACAATGTCCATCAATCAATGCTGGGAAATAGAAAATTGGAGACGAGCTTGATCCCCTGATCTAAGTGATAACGCTTTGCATGAAACTTTGTTTTGAGATACATGAGCATGTTTCCTGTGTGATTTCGGCCTGAGCGGTTTTATACAAAGCCCATTTTGATAGTACATAATTATACAGGGAAGATGTAGGAGGTCAGAATGTTACTATATAAGAAGTGGGATTAGACAATGCAAAACAAGCCCAAACTCCTGTTGCAATAGATGAGACAATAGACTGTCTGAGAAGTAACTTGCTTATCAGGTACCCATGTTTACACCGCTTCTTGGGACCTCTAAACTGGTTGCTTGTAATTATAATGCAATTACTTGCCTCAAGGTCTTATCAATTCAAAGTTGCTTCTACAGGTAATACGAGTGGATAATATTAATGCATCAAAGGAACAGGGCTTGACATCAATTTGTTTCATCCCATTTTTGTATCTCTGTACTTATTTAGAAAAAAAGTGACCATTTCAAGCTTTCAATCTTTATTTGAAGTGATTAATATCATGATAATCATTATATTGTACAGTTATATATGTGCAACTATACTGAAACAAGTTATTTATTTTTATTTTACAGAATGTTGTTTATTCCTTAACCGTATTTGTTATGCTAAGCTTGGAATGATAGCCCCACCTAAAAGAATTTTAATATTCAATTTAAGTTTTGGACATTACGACTTAAATAAATCTATAATACTTAAAATAAAATAAAGTCACAAGTCTAAACTCTTTTTTAATTATAGCATTACACTAAATGCAAAGTATAATGATCCAATATTTGAATATTTGTTGGATAAAAGTGTCAAAATTTTATTGAACATATTCAAAATAATTTTATTTAACATATTAAAAAAAAACTTTAAAGACAAATTTAATAATTAATGAGTAATAAATAATAATTTCAAAATTCATTAAGTACATCATATAATATACTCTAAGTTTAATCAAGCGTTTGGTGTATTTTCTCTTGATTTTGAAAAATAGTCAAGTACTATCAAGTAGTGAGTGTAGCCATGTTTTGGATATCATGTAGAACCTTGATGTGACTACCCATTGTTGAGAGGAAAAAGGTCAAAGGAAGAGTGACAAACTAGTGTTAATTTAAGAAAGGAATGTGATCTCTGTGATGTTGATAATTGTGGTTGAATTAATGTGCATCCACAATATACATCGAAATAAGCAAGATGCATTGTAGAATGCATGTGGGGTATCATGTCAATATACCTAGTAGAAATATAAAGGGGTATAAAAAATGTAAATGAAAAAACGGATACATGCAATATATAGTGAAAATATGGGTTTTTTAAATTGAGAAGGCATATTGGGAGGGGCTTACAAAAAATGATTTTGGGAGTTATTTTTCAATATTTTTTGAAAATAGGGGTATTGTTTCATATTCCATGAACGAACATGCTATGGCATGGTTTCACTAAGTGAAGGCATCGTGGTCATAATATTATCTTGTATGGCCAACCAGCTGAAGCACAGAATCTTTGTAGGAGCTTACCATTTCAAAAGACGACGAAACCACCATCTTGAACTATACACATTGTGTTCAAAGGAAATAGATTCATATGCTAAGTTTGTGAGCACTTGACCAGTCGAAGTGTTCCAAGACCAATGAATTTTGTCTTTAGTGATCTCCAATCTGATGCTAACCTGACGAAGAGAATGGACATAGTCCTCTTGCCAATTGAGGGTCTAGTTGAAGATGTCGAAACCCAATAATCATGACCATCTATAATATATTCCTTGAAATCTTAGCATGTTTAAGAAAAAATAGTCCCTTTGAGTGCAATACTGGTAAGGTTGGATAAGAAAATTGTACATGTTAGATCCACCAATAAAGGGATCAACTCCAAGTCTTACCTGAAAACCATTGTCGATCATCCAAGAAAGCAACATGTTCAAGTTCTGAAAAGAATCAACCAGCCCACTCCAAATATTAGAAATCGCATTTCGTTTTTTGTTGAGATTTCTCAACCACTCCAGAACTGTCGATTTTTTATAAGTATTTACTTCTAATGACTTTTCCTGCAACCCATGGTAAAAAAGCACCCTACACAAACTTTTCATAGCCAATTCCTTTCTCGCCCAGAAAATGTTCTTCATACCCCAACTTCCACACATCTTTGGCTTAGCAAGATTTTCCCAAGCCACAAGATGAATACCCATTTCAATAAGGTTGAGAATTGTGGACCTGACCAGAGTAAATTGAAAAGTACCTAACGAATAAGCTTGAGAATTTGATGCGAGACTTTGGCTATTGATAACCAAAATATTGCGGTGCTATATAGAACATAATTAATCAGTGTTACCCTACCATCCAATGTCAAAAACCTCTTACACCAAGAGGAGATCTTCTCTTCAACCTTTTGTATAAGCCAAACCCAATCTGCGAAGTGATAACAATGTGGTTTCAAGGTGTAACCAAGGTACTTAAACCAACCTCAAGTTCATGTTGTGCAAAGGGAAGAATGGAGGAAATCTAACTCAAAATCCCTGCATCTGAGTTGTTCCAATGAAGGCATGATTTAGGGAAATTGATCTCCATACCCAAGGCTAGCCAAAAATTATCAAGAATTTCTCTAAGGTAGTGCCACTCCACAATAGATCCAATCCCAAACAATAGCACATCATCAACGAAAATATGTATTATCGAGTGGGAAGAAGTAAATTTGATACCTCAATTCTCACCTTCATGTTTTTCCTTGTTAATCATACGACTCAATCTCTCAATGGCAAGAAGAAAAATAAAGGCGATAATGGGAAACACTGCCTCAAACCTCTTGATCCTTTGAAGAACCTTGAAGGACTCCCATTAACTAATACATTAAATTTGATTGATGTAACACAACCCATGATCCATTGTGTAACTTCATGGCTTAAACCAACATTAATAAGGATTAGTTGCAAAAAGGACCAATCAACCGTGTCAAAGGGATTCATTAAGTCAATCTTGGAAACCATGCAGTTGATGCACTTATCTTTTGCAAAAGGAATTGTTTCTTGTGCAACACATATACAATAAAAAATATGGCACCAATGAAGCAATCCAAATTGTTCTTTAGAGATACCAAGGGAGAGGATGAATTTCAATCTATTTGAAATCACATTTGATATTATCTTATACGATAATTTCATGCATAGTGAAATCGACCGAAAGTCCTAAAAAGTCACCGGATTGAAAGTGTTCAAAATGAGAGCTAAGAAGGTAGCATTGTCTGCCCCCGAAACCAATCCCGTTGAATGAGCATCTTCAACCAATCTCACTAAAGGTAAAAAAAATGTAAGTAGAACAATCTCCCTAACTTAGTACCCAAAAGGTTAAAAAAATGTAAGTAGAATTGAATGGTACATCCATTGGGTTCGGGACTCTTGTCCTTGGCCATATGTTTCAAAATGTGCTCAATTTCTGCAGGAGTGACAGGACGACCCACTTCTACATTTTCTTCATCAAATAAATTTGAGGCATCACTACTACATTTCGATCCAAAATCCGACGGAAAAATCCAATGACGCGTGGATTTCTCTTTTTAAACTTTACCAAAAATCACAAGGATGCATTTTTTTTTTGTAAATCTGGCCACAAGCGTCGGTGAAGGAACAACTATTTTCATAACCGTCAGTTAAACGTCGTTTAAGCGATGGAGAGTTAGTAAGCGTCGCTTAAGCGACGGCGCCTTTGAAAGCGTCGTCGCATATCCGACGCTTAGGTTCATTTCCTACCCATTAGGCTAGTGGGTATCTATTGAAATCTTCTTTGTAATCCGTATGCCAAAGTTGACAACCAACTAGGGCCAACTAGGCCAAACACAATTCAAAAAAGCTAGATTTAATTGCGACAAGGATGAAAGATCATACACAATATTAATACCATCAATAAAATCCTAACTAACAAAAAATTAGATGTCACCTAATTTGCAATATACACAATACAAAAGAGAAACCACCCATTTTCAATGTACATAGTAAAAAAGAGAATTTTTAATGTATACAATATACAAATGACAAATTATTTTTATTTTAGGTGGATAGATTTTGTATTGTCACATATTTCTATAGACATGGATATATAAGCCTCGTATTGATACATAATGTCAATACACTACCATGAATTAACAAAATATCTATGAGTTGAAGTGACCATCAACGATATTCCTTAAAAGAGAATACAACTTGCCTTAACAATAATAGGAAAAAGAGGAGTAAAGATCTCTTTTCGTTTGACTTTTAACATTGGATTCTTCCATTTCTCTTTTTCTCTTTTTCGAATGGAAGACTGGATCAATCATACCTGATGGATTGGGATGGAGGACCAGAGATCAAATCGCATGCCCTCTTTCTGAAATCAATGGTTAGTACTTCTGTCATCGTATGATTTAAATTAATGCCCATTTTACACATTCTATTTTAGAAATTGATTACTGAATATATCTTATATCAGCCTCTGCTATTTACATATTTGCCCTTAAACTAGCTTTGACCAATCACATGATATGATAAAAAAACCCTGTTAATTACGGTTTCTGTATACTGAATATTCGAAGTAGACCTAAAGCTTTTAGAATTATTCCAATCTTGCATTTGCAGGTGACAAATTTGACTTCTGGGGTTTTGGGCTGCTTTTCTTTGATCTAAAGAGTAACAAATTTCATTCTGGAAACAAAATGACCATCATGAAGATTGGCTACAACAAAATGGGTTTTCTGAAAAATCCCCAAGTTTGGCAAAGGTCCAGGGTCCGTGTATTTTGTAAAATCCACAAATCTCGTTAGGGTTTAGGTATTCTGCAAAGTGCAAAAATATGGGTAAGGTCCAATTTTGGGTATTTATTGATTTGGGGCAATTACTGACATTTCTAAAAATGGCAGAAGGTTGGTGCTCTGAAGAGGTGCTAAAGGCCGTTTTTCCCCTGATGAACGGAAAAGACCTAGCATTATGTATGTGTGTGTATGCACACGGTGGAGAGATCTAGCCAAAGATGATTATTTTTGGAAGAATTTGTGTGCAAAGAAATGGCCATCTATTTGCAAAACCAAGGGATCTCCTCCAATTGGGGCTTCTTAGGGTTACCATAAACTTTACACGAGTCTCTGCAAGTGGCGGCGTAGCCCCCTCCCGGTTCCCAGATTGTCCTTTGATGATATATAATTCTATGTTGATATATGGCTGGATGATAAGTCGGTTTATTCAGATGTAGTCCCCGATACGCTCCTTCAGTCAAGGATTATAAACCCTCCTCCCGGCATTTGCGATATGATGAGGGATCATTTGAGAAGCCTAACTTGCAAGATGACAATTCCTGTGAGTCCCAGGTTCCGGGTTGTGTTCAGTGAGAGCATTCGTGTTTCTCTTCTCGTAGGGCGAAGAGACAGTGATAAAGTTGCTTGCATTATTGATAAATCTGGCTTCGATTATGTTAATGGATCGGCATACAGGGCCCTTGCTTATGATTATTTGCAATTTTCTCCCTCATATCCGTTTGTATCAGAGATCAGAGCCTGTTTTGCACTGCTGCTGGTGGATGCTCAAGATGGCAACATGGACGTCTTTGGCATTGAAGTGGACTTTTGCGATGTTGCGAACTCTGACAGCGAGGTTTTATGGCTTCTAGATATGCTAGATTGGAAGTAGATAAAAAGCTTAGTGGATGGAAACAACTTCACTTTCCAGACACTCAAATAGTAAAAGTTAAGTGTTCATTCGAATATGGCTGTTGATAAAAGATGTCATGCAGTTTCATCGTATGCTAGTAAGTTTCATCTTTGGTCGCAATGTTGCTATCTAAAAATTTCATCTTATGCTAGTAAGTTTCATCTTTTCCTAGTTTCTATCTAAAAATTACAACTTGAAGCTGTACAGGTCACACAGCATGAGGCCATAGCATGCGAATGAGTTTCATTAGTCAGTGTTGAGAATTTGTCTGTCTATATGCAACAATTAGGAGGAGAACCTTTTGCTGTATAATAATCCAGATATCCATATAGAATCTTCAACATAGTGGATTTATGTTTTGCTGGATAAGCCCATTGATATGAATATGACTATAATGCCAACACATTTTGAACAACCTTTTTAATTCCATGGAAGGCCCATCTTCATAGCCAAAGTCACTTCTTTATGGCACTTTCAGCTCACGACACCATCCATTCAGGCAAGTAATAAGCAGCACCAAACCTCATAAGGATTTCAGCATTGTATAAAGTTTTAGGAAATGTCTTTAACAGACTCATGGATCTCAGCAGTCTAATTGCATCTGAAACACTGGCAGGTCAAAAGAACCTATTATGCACTGAGCAAAGCTCTCCCGCAAACATGTGTCATAGCAGAGTCCTTTGAAGCAATAAACATAAGAAAACATTGAGTAAAGTTTTAGCAGATATCTTTGACTAGACCCTATTTTATCCAATCTACCTACATCTGAAACACTGGCCTGTCAGATATTGAAATATGTGCATAGTGCATTGAGCAAAGATCTTCTCCAGAGTCCAAACACATCTGCTGTACGAAGGCATTAGGCCATTAATGTTAGTGACAATATCTAAGTTAGAGTCACTCATGATTAACCAAGGAAAATTGCGGCTCACTCTCATCTGAAAGTCAAATGCTAAATGACTTGAAAATGTAAAATATGAAAGATGTAGCTAAAGGTGAGTTAAGTTTAGTAGTTTACTAGGTTTTTTGTTTTGTATTAACATTTTTTTTCCTGTTTTTCTTTAAGTTTTTATGGTTTTATGGTTTTTTACGAGTCAAGGGAGAAAATATGTTGTTCATAATGAGTTAGGCCATGCCCATGTACAACTTAACTATTATTATAATATTAATTATCAATGATATTATACATATTAAAATAATTACCTCTTTTTTGGGTATAATATGTGCTTACCCTTCTGGACTGTCTTCATCCTTGTCTTGTTTGAACTTTGGAATATACTATGGCCACCAAAATTCACCTTCTCAGCTGCCAAATCAAGCAGCTGTGAATGGCAAATTTGGCTTCAACTTTTAAGCCTCGTGAAGAGTAAACAATAATGATAAACACAATTTCTCATGTTCTATGAACAGAAAGTAGTGTATATGCTCATAATGACTGCAATTGATTATAGTTGCCACATGCAACAGTTGAATGGTGAAATCCCTATTTATTGTAAATTTGTTCTCCGGACAAAGTTAGAATTTATGTTATTGGCTTGAGGAGGTTGTCATTTCAGCCATGCATTCTGGCTAAAGCATTTTGAGTAGGGGTGGCATGTTATATACCCAATAAAGGGGTAATTATACAATATATGAATGATTGTAACAATGATAATAATTTATAATATATTTTTGGCTTCCTCATCTTGTAAGAATTTTCAGTGGAATTTATTTATTATTTTTTCCCTTAGGGTCCACTATGGTGAATGTCAGAGAAAGGGATTGGGGGGGGGCATTAAATCATTGTTGTATTATTCATTTCATTTATAATATATTTTTGGCTTCCTCATCTTGTAAGAATTTTCAGTGGATTTTATTTATTATTTTTTCCCTTAGGGTCCACTATAGTGAATGTCAGAGAAAGGGATTGTGGGGGGGCATTAAATCATTGTTGTATTATTCAATTCATATGTTATCTTAATTTGTATCCATTTGCAGCACATTTTAATGCAAGTCCTTGTAATGATTTCATGGGATTAGATGGTTGTGTTCCATTTTCTTTGTCTAGGTGCTTAATCATCATACTTTATCCTTTGGACTAATTTGAAATTGTTGCTTCCCATGTTCTAGAATACTTTTGCAGTGCTACTTTCATTCCAAGCTACATATGTCTATTTTAGTGGAGTTCAAAGCACTTTTTGCTTGTATTCAATGTTTGCTAAAGTGTTTATCTTTTAGTTGTGATGCATGAGTTAAAAACTGTTAGGTCAGTTTCCATGTACCCAGAAAACTGCGCATTCTCTTTAGAAGTTGGTTCACGAGAACACATTTGCCTCTTTACAATGCAGATTACAAGTTGTACTAGTATAGCAAATGTGTTGTATATTTTGCTCACTATGTTCTAGAATACCACTTGCAGTGCTACTTTCCTACTGAGCTGTCTATTATAGTGGAGTTCAATGCACTTTTTGCTTGTATTCTGTGGTTGTTATATTGTTTATCTTTTAGTTGTGATGCATTGATTTGTGCTTTAATTGAAGGTAGGATTAAAATGGATGAGTTAAAAGTTGTTAGGTCAGGTCCTTTGTACCCAGAAAACTGCACTTCCTCATCAGACGTTGGTTCACAAGAACAAATTGGTCTCTTTACAAGTACAGGTTACCAGTTATACTAGTATACCGACTATGTTGTCTATTTTAATAGTTACTTTATTTGAATTAAGATTAGAGCCATCTAATTAAATATTATACCCTTGTGAAATATGTAAGACTAGAACATTGTAATTTGTACCTATTGAAAGTAGTCCTCTGTTTGGACATAGGATGGGGTTAGTTTCAATATAATTGCAATAATTTTATACTAATTTAATGGGAGTTGATTCATTATAATAAACAGATTTGCATACAATTATTGGGCTGGTTCCGCTACTTGGTTACCTCAAGAATTCTCATGCATCACTTCGTGCAAGAGCTGCAGAGGTTGTAAGTACAATTGTACAGAACAATCCAAAAATTCAACAACTTGTAATGGAAGCAAATGGGTTGGAGTTGCTACTATCCAACTTCATATCTGACTTTGACATAACCGTCCGGACTAAAGCACTTAGTGCAATCTCTTGTAAGTTTGATGCTGATATTTTTATGATATTTTCTGATGATTTGAAACATGTAATTATAATGTGATGGAAATTTTGTATGTTTGCACAAAGAAACATTGCTATTTCATTCTGGAACCTGCCCCTACCACATCTTAGAAAATTAGGGTTTTCTTGATCTGGGAGGCAACTGAGAATGGGAGATGATTTCATTTCTTATCATAAATGACAATCAGGAAAATAAAGACTTATTATTGTTTTACTTGAATCTGGACATTGTGAGACATTCATGATCTACTTAAGAACTGCATAAAGTTTAGGATGCAGCCATATTAACTAAGACTCTGAATATAGGGAAATTTTAGTTGTCCAACAGATGGTATCTTTGTAGACCATATAGTCTTCCAAGACCAAAATTGCTAAATTTCAACTGTTCTGTAAAACATTTCAGGTTAGGTATAGTACAAATGCATTATTAAGCATAATAGGTTATGGACAAATCAAGGTCATTTTATGTTTCTTTAGATGGGCAGTTGGTAGAGTTATAAGAGATCAAACTAGGGTTAACAGCTTCCCCAATGAAGACTAAATGTTAACATTGTATATAAAATATTAAAAATAGCAAAAACATTTGAGAATACATACTTCAATTGATTACAGAACACAATAAGAGATGATAGAAACATTTTTGAATGTAGGAGAAAGATTATATAGAACAATACTCACATATTTCAAATTTGATTTTTCCTTGCCAACATATATAATAATACCAACTTTTAGTTTCTTGAATCTTGCAATATACTCTAGAGTCTACACTATTGAAGTCTGCCATCTTGAGACTGGAGAGCTCCGTTTTGCACTTTTGTTATTCTTGGTGTGATAAACAAGGCCCGACTCCACATAGGGAGCATCCAATCCAAGTGTTTCATCCTTTTTCTAGCAAACTAGGTCATAACTGTGAGGGAGGGGTTTCTCCAAATACATCCATAGAGCCAAGAAGGGCCATCATTTGATCATTGCAAATATGGTAGTTGGCCCCATTATGATGAGGAGAAAGTGATTTTTCATCCGTAGATGTAGAAAATACCAGCACAACCTTAAAAAATCTGCAGTGTTTTTTGTCGAAAAGTGATATGATGATGTACCCTAGAAAAGGGCACATATTTGCAAAATCTCCCCATAAATCCATTTGTATTTTTTTTTTAAACACGTTCAGCCGTCGATTAAGTGACGGCCTGTAGGTGATTTTTTTTTAAAACACTTATAGCCGTCGGTTAAGCGACGTCCTGTAGGTGATTTTTTTTTTTAAATTCA
Source organism: Pseudotsuga menziesii (assembly GCA_001517045.1). Taxonomy (NCBI): domain Eukaryota; kingdom Viridiplantae; phylum Streptophyta; class Pinopsida; order Pinales; family Pinaceae; genus Pseudotsuga; species Pseudotsuga menziesii. Next base: position 312,307 of record LPNX010393608.1, read on the forward strand.
ATAGCGTTGGTTAAGCGACGGTTTTATTTGGTTAAGCGACAGCTAAGCGACGGTTTTCTTTGGTTAAGCGACAGTTTAGCGACGATTTTCTTTGGTTAAGCGACGGTTAACCGATGGCCTGTAAGTGTAGTTTTTTTTTTTAAATTTCTCCACCATCGCTTAACCGGCGATTTATATTTAACCGAAAGTAAACTGAGCTGTCACTTAACCGACGGATTGGAAAGATGTCGGATAACCGACGAAATTCCACCGACGCTAAAAAAAATCATAGTGTCGTACATGCGACAGGGAAGTGTCGAAAATCAGACAATACCGCCGTCGGATTTTTGGTCGAAATGTAGTAGTGCATGCACTGCAAATCATTTATTTGAGCATTGCAAAACACCTAGCAGTTGACTCTTCGATTTCCTGTTGAGAGGTCAATTTAACTCTACCCTGATCCTCAATCTCCTGATCTGCAATATCAATCTTATGTGCTTCCTTTGTTGTTCAGAAAAGGCATGAAAGAACAGAGTGTTTTTGTCTCCTCAAGCAATCCACAATGCTCTTCTTTTCAAATGACAAAAAGACTCTTTAGCCCTAATAATATGTTCTTTTCCCTCTCTAAACACTTGATAAGATCCAAGTTCTGGCCGAAAACAAAAGTTGTCGTTGAATGAGTATAAAGGTCTTTAATATGGTCTTCAATTTGCAGTAGTTTCTTTTGTTTTTTGTTGCAGGATAGCATAAATTATAAAAATATCCGTTCAATATATGTTACATTATATGTGTGTGTGTGTGTGTTATTTTTTAACGAATACAATTATTTACAATTATTGGATTTGGCTAAGTGTTAGCATAAATATCGCTCATTGTCACTTAAAAGACGCTTAAACAAGATGCAAGATTACTTGGTTTATTAAGAATTCACCGTAATTAAGTATAAACAAGGAGAACATCATTGATGCAACCATCAATGAACTGCATAGTGTCCCATCTTAAAACTTCAAGTTGTTTAGACTCTCCAACTGCAATCTACAAAACGATACTATTAGATGTAGAAGGATGCATCTCATGAGAGTGAATCATATAGTGTGAGGTGCCATAATCAAGTATTTAGCTATTTGAAGATGCTTATCAGGATTGAGTAGACAATGCATGCAATTTACTAAGAGAAGGTTTGGGAACTGACATTTTGTACTACTATATGGCTTCATTCAATGTTTTACTTTGATCCAACATTTGGATTCATCACACCCCAAGTATGCCACAAAAACTACGGCTTATACGATTTGTTCTTTGTATTTGAGGAAGACTCATCTGGTACAAAGATGGAGAAGCAGATGATATTGAATAATGTTTAGGCTTGGAGGTAGACTTACCTGCTTAAGTAGGATCAATATTTTTTTGCACTAAGGTTTGTGCTTACCTTTGGAGGTTTGAGTTACAAGATATTCATTCTTAGATCCAGAAAGACCATCTAATTGCACAATGTTATATTGTTATTTGTTAATATGCTCATAGAAAATATCAAACAAGAGCATTTTAAGGCTCTTATCCAAATGCATCCATAATATAATAAAAGGTAGAGGGAAATCCCTTAAAAGGACCATTCAACTCTGACAAAATTAAAAAAATACATTCTTCGTCTATTTTGATTTTTCTACACCCTCTCAATTGTAATAGCAACAACTTGAATTTGGTAATAAAATCTTCAACCCAAGAATGCTCATCAAGTACAAGGGATGGCAATTCAAAATCCAATTTCAATGCTTGAAATTCATTGACTTTGTCAAATAGTGAACTCGACTTGTCCCAGATTTGTTTTGGTGATTTATATTCTAAATCATGCATCCCAATCAAACCCATGTATTTATCAAGTTTTTTCATATAAGAAAATCCCTCAATTTCCTTTGCAAATATTGGTTGTGCTTCAACCAACATTTTCCATAGACCTTTTGATTGTAGAAGTTGTTTCATTTTGAGTTTCCAAGTATGACAATTACGGGGAGTTAGGATATCAACAACCCTAGTCTCAACCATTTTAACAAGAACCACTGAGAGAAAAAACCACACACTAAAAATGTGTCTTGCAATCTCCAAATATTTGATAGTGAAAAATGCAATCCCCATGCACAAAACAAGGGCGTTGAAGGACAATTTATGCTAAAACATCTTATCAAAAAATAAAAGTAGAGAAATTCTACCATCGCTTACATTTTTTTATTTTTAATATATTTTGGTTTTTTATTTTCTATTTATTAATTTATTTTTTAATAAATTTTTATTTTCCATTGTCTCTAGTAATATCCATAGTTGGATATTCTCAATTAACTTAGAATAAACCCATCATTTCTTAAATAACCCACATATTGAATAATTGATAAATATATTGATAGATAAGATATATCATTACATTGAGAAGATAAGCCATATTAATAGACCTTCGTGGTGACTATTTACCAAAGGAGGTGTCTCTTAATTTATTAATTGATTATATTTATGTATTTATTGTTGTTATTATTTAGGTATGTAACATTTCCTTCCCCTTAAGGGAATCTTTGTCCTCAAAGCTTGTTTAGTGAAGGACTTATCAATTATTTGTAACATCTTCTCATGTCTCTTTGAACCTGTAACTCCGACACTTGATGAAACATGGCGATATAATTTTTGAATCCTTAAACCGAAATGTCGCATTTCCTAGGATGTGATCCATCCGAGATTTAACTTCATCGGAGCTGATTGTTGATTACCTTGTTGGATAAATCTTCCCATTTTCTATTTAGGTTGTAGATTTTGTGCCTTTTCACATTAGAAGTCATAAATTCTCTGTTTATGTTCATTTTGACCCTGTCGTTGGTCAAAATGACTTTTGTAATTAGGGTGTCGATAGGGAATTTTCACAATGTTATTTTCTTTCACGAGCGTCGTCTTTTGAGCATTGATATATGTTGGATGTTGTATTTTTGTTCCTTGAGTTTTTAATGTTTCATTCTATATCTTTTCCAACTTGTTTTCTAATTGTATGTTATCATTTTTAAACTTTTTAATCAATTATACTTGCGATTTTCTGTCATCTTTAGAATTCTTAAGTTGCTCCTTAAGATATTCGTTATGATTTCTGATGCAGCTATTTTCTTCATGCTTGTCTAAAAGTTTTCCTTCGATGTCTTTAGTAGAGTATTCTTCCTTCCGACTATTTTTGAACTTCTTAATTTTTGTGACTAACATCTTGCTATGTTTCTTTAATATGAAAATTTCTTCGGTGTTATTTGAGAACGTGCTTTTGATAGTTGTAATCTCCATTTTGTGTGTTTTTTTAGTGTCATTATCTTTTTGCTGGAGTTCACTAATATGTTGTTGAAGTTGATCTATCACTGCTTCTTGACTTTACAATGTTCTGCGGACTTGTGCCAATTCAGTATCTTTGTCCATGATGAGCTTGTTTAGACGCCTTATTTCTTTTTCCAATTTGTTGTCGCTTCCATATGGTGATTTGTCTTCTGTTTTCAACTTTTTGATCTGGTCTTCTAAGTTTTGATTGTGAACTTTTAAACAAGATATTTCTTTATCCTTATTAGATAACATTTTCTTGGTATCTCTTCTGGTTAGTTCCAGCTCTCGATTTTGATTTTTTATGCGACAATTTTCATAGTCTCTTATTGATTATAACAAATCATTCATCTTAACCTCAACTTGTAGACGTTTATTGGTCACCTTTTATTGCTCCAAATCGTCTGATGTTGCTTGAAGCTTTGACACCAAATTTGATTTTGAATTCTCCATAAGTCGATTTCTAGACGATAACTTAATCTTCCTTTGACTTCATATTCTTTGACAACAGATGATCTTTCCTTTTTGGTGATAGTCGGTCTTCTTTATTTTATTTATTTTGTCTTCTTTTTGAAAAATAATTATTATTTCAATAAAAATAATTATTAATTAATTAATTAATATTATTATAATTATTAATGTTTTATATAAACTATATATAT
>LPNX010393608.1:316651-336063 GCA_001517045.1 Pseudotsuga menziesii
GGCACGGTAGAGGAGGGATGCACGCGGTGGTGGAGGGCGCGCAGGGAGGAGCGCGAGCACAGTGTAGGCAGGTACAGTGGGGCGATGAGTGGAGGTGGGGAGCCAAAATGGAGCAGAGGTAGGAGTGACAGGGAGTCGACAGATGGTAGAGCATGCGGAGAGTCAGCGACAGGGATAACGTGGGCAAAAAGACCACGAAAGGGAGAAACAAAGGGGACGAGAGAGGAGCAGGTGGATGGGAGGTCGAGAGACTAGAGTGGCACTGGAGGGTGTGGGGGAGGACAAGAGCAAGGGGGTGGGGTTCGTAGGGAGGTGTGTAGAGTGTGGAGCAGGCGAGAGAATTGTTGGGCGTGGAAGAAGGAAGGAAGTGTAGTGAGATTGGAGATAGATGCATGGGAAGGAAGTGTCATGAGGGTTGTGAGGAGAGTTTTGATTTAGAGAAACCCTAGAGTAAGGCCACAAGCCAAAAATATGACAAAGTCTGAGAATTAAGGCCAAAGGCCCAGATCAGCCAACGAGGCTCTGATACCACTATAATATCCATAGTTGGATATTCTCAATTAATTCGGAATAAACCCATCATTTCTTAAATAACCCACAAATTGAATAATTGATAAATATATTGATAGATAAGAGATATCATTACATTGAGAAGAGAATCCATATTAATAGGCCTTCATGGTGACTATTTACCAAAGGAGGTGTCTCTTAATTTATTAATTGTTTATATTTATGTATTTATTGTTGTTATTATTTAGGTACGTAACACTACCCTTGGGTGGTCATGGTGCTTACATGTAGAAATGACCCAATGAAGGGCCTATCATTTACAAAAAGAGGTTGGTAACAGTAAAGAACTATAACGGATTTAAACTTGTGCTTTGATTTTTGGTTTTACTAATTTTATGTTTTGTTTCAGTGTTTTTATGTTTTATTATTTTTTAGTTATCTTATTTTTTTCCCATATTTTTATGTTTTACTATTTTTTAGCTATCTTATTTTTTAAGTGAAAATTAGTGAGATTTCCCTCTCTTCCTCTAAAACATTTTAATGGAGAGAAGCTTAATAGTCATCTACATGATATTAGTAACTCCAAGGAATTGTAATAGATTTTAAATTGTGACTTAAAATCTTCTTGTCCACAACATGTTTTAAGTATTTTAATATTTCACGTATATAATGTATATTAAAAAAAGTAAAGTAAAGTTCATATTTTGGTGGTTTGGATAAGAAATAAATTAAGTAAATTAAGTAAAATATGGAGACAGTATTGTTCACATAGAAAGGATTTTGGATTATCTGTAAACTGAAACATTAGTAAGTGATTACTAAGGAGAATGGACTTTTAAAGATAAACTAAACAAGAATCATAAAAGCTGCAACATATTACTCCACCCGCACAAGAGGAGAACAATTGCAATTATTTACATGTCATACCTCAATCACGTAAAACAAACATAGAATCATCTAGACTTTGGATCTACCATACACTAAGAGGGATCAAATCCTTGGAGGTGCAAACATCTCCTCAAGTTTTTCACAAAAGTTTAGATGGATCTATGTTGGGAACTCCACATTAGACTTTAGGCCTTACAAGAGGCACACCAACTTTAAACATATTTTGATCCCATCTCTAATCTAGAATGAGACTTCCAGTTCTAGAATTAGAGTTTTTTTTCATTTGACACCTCGTTTGGAAGTGTTGTGAATGCATTGTAGGATATTTATGTTTAGGAATGGATTGGTCCATTCATAAACTAATGCTGTAAGATTGTCAAAACTTGCCAATACTAATAATCACAATACTTATTGTTAATGTTTACAAATTGTCAAAACCTACTAGTAGTGAGTGTCTTCAATTCGATAGAGGATTGAATAGTGTGTTTTCCTTGTCCTTTCCTCTTTTTGTACCATCTTGTATAAGGAAGGAACACACAATAGACTTACATCAAAGTGATAATGAAAAAGCAAGAACTTTAGAACCAATGAGTAATTATGATTTTTAGATAGTGAAATGTGGTTTAGATAGAGATTTTGTTCAAAGTCTTTGAAATCCAACACATCACCAAAGTCCCAAAGAACATTGAAATATTCTAAGTGGACGATACGATTTTTTGGGTTGGTGCAACTTTTGTACATGCTAGAATTTGAAGTCGTTAAAGTCATTGGAGTCTACTCTACCTTTTGAGTTTGCAAGATCAACGAAGAATTGTTTATTAAATGTTATTTTATAATTGATTTGATACATTAGATGCCATGTAAGTAGGTAGGGTCATGCATATTTGAGCATTGATTTGTAGCCCAAAATGGGTCGGTGTATCCATCATGGTTTGAGAGGTTTCTAAGTTTCTTTGTTGTCCCTTAAACATAAGGGTAAGTCTTGTGAGGAGTGACGGTTAAGGACTCATGAGGTCTTTTATGTTGTAGATTGGTTTTAAAGGTTTTTAATGTAATATAGTTGTGTGGGTTATGGGAGTGTCATCTAGTAGAAAGTAGCAAGGCAGTCTAGTTTATTTGGAAACTAGGATTAAAACTTCTATGAGTGGTTGTGGATGAGGTAAAGTACTATTCTTGAGTGACTTTGGTCGCATATATGCCGCTATAGTGTGATAGCTTAGTAAAAAAGACTATAAAAAGTATTTTTCAAACAAATAAAAAATTGTGTTGATGTTGTGATTTTCATATGTTCTATCTAGTGACAATAAATATATTAGTTTATGAGATTTTTACATTGTTAGCACACAAAATGGCATTGTCAAAATTTTATAGCTAATTTTTACGGCATAGATATGTGTCAAATGGTATGACAACTTTAGATAAAGACACTATAAGATGTATTTCTCAAAAAAATTATTGTTGATCTACTTCTTATTTTTTAGATGTTGCATTTAGTGACAAGGATTATCCTCCTTTATGATCCTTTCATCATTTTAGTGCACAAATTACATAATCAAAATTTTATGGCTAATTGGAAAAAAATAGTTAATTTGTAGTCCATGGTTTCCCCTTCCTTAATATCTTCTTTCTTCTCTAACCTTCCTTTGTTCCTCACCTTTCCTTCTTCCTAAGTCTTGGATCTTTCCCATTTGCTTGTCTTAGATCAAAGTCTGTCCCACATATTTTTTGAAAACATGCATTATATTTACAAAAAACTATCCATAAATTACAAAAAAAGGGAGGGTGTGTATAATGGATGTCTTAATCACTTTTGTAATGCAATTAGAACATAACTAAAATTAGAATAAGCCAAGGGCGGTAAGGATCAAGCATCCTTGATCAATAGTGTGGGGCTTTCCCATGAAGTTGGGTAGCACATTTTGGTAAGCGGAGGGCATGAGAATGGTAGAAAATGTTCTTTATTGAAATTTTGTTAAGCCCTCAATTGAGCTTTTGAAAGCTTGATCATATAGTCAAGGGATTTTTACAAGTTAAAGTAATTGATTATTTTGAGACCTTTCCCATATTGCCAAGAGTGTTTTTCTACATGGATTTTTTTACGAGGAAATTTACATGGAGAAATATTTTGGTTTTATGTAGGATCCTTCACATGTTTGGTATCTCTAACATTAATTATGTGGTATCAAACAGAAGATGTATAATTTTCTTATTGTTTTAGGTTTCAATCGTTGCCATTCTGATCCTATAGTGTACTCTAAGAGGTAGGGTGTTCTTCTCTTGATTTTGGTTATGTACATGGATATGTAGTTCTCAAAGGTAGTTATTTATCCCCAATTCAGAGTGTTCACCGAGAACTAATGGAGCAGTTTGATATGACAGACCTTGGTCCTTTGCATTATAGTTTGATCAACTTACATGTCCTTCAATCTTCATAAGGGATTTCCATTTTTTAGTAAAAGTATGCCCTTGATTTACTTCATTTCTTTGGCATGGTTGACCGTAATCCTCCACCCACTCCATTTTAGTTAAGGCATTCAACTTCTTGTGAGTTGTACTTCACTAGCATTAATTCTTTGTTATATAAGAAATTGGTTGGGAGTCTATTGTATTTGACACATACATGACTTGGCATCTCATTTGCGGGCATGTCTCTTAGTTCTCTCAATTTATTAATTAGAGTCAATAGAAGGTGGCCAACCAAATTATGAGCTACATTAAGGGAACTATCAATTTTGGCATTCAGTATACCTTAGGTGCTTCTCAACTTGTGGGTTTCACAAATTATGATTGGGCTAATTTAGTTGATGATCGAATGTCTACCTAGTTTAGTTTTGTCTATCACCTAGAATTTTCTCCTATTTGTGTAGTATTGCAATAAGCAACCAATGATTGCATTATCTTATGTATAATTTGAGTATTGTGCTGCAATTCTTTGCTAATCTAGAGGTCATTTGGCTTCGAGAACTGGTGATAGAGTTTTGGAATTAAGTAAGATCATCCCACTACTCTTTGGTGTGATAATCAAAGTGCCATACCTATTTATCGCAACCGAGTGGATCATTAAAGAAAAAAATGCAAAGAGATTGATATGCAATTCATTCCACAACTCATCTAGGATGTTGTTCTTAGTTTAGAGCATTTCCACATTAAAGAGAAAGTTACAAACATCTTCATTAAACCTTTTACATTGCCTCATTTTATATAGTAGCAATCAATGCTTGGGGTGAACAAAATTGTCCTTGGGGTGTCATCTTGAGTCTTAATAGGGGTGAAGGAAATTGTCCTTTGAGTAAAGGAATGTATAACGTAAAGGTTGTTGTTTGATTTAATGTATCTTTTGACAAGGTCTATGTTAAACCTCCACCTATGTTGAAGATATATATTTAAATATTTTATATTATCATATCCTCAAGTTATTGCACAAAATAATTAACATGGCATATGAAGTATAAATAGTAAAAATTATAATCACATATGAAGTATAAATGGTAAAAAATCTAAATTTATATACAATCGAATTGGATGCATCGAAAATTGTTTTGTACACACATGCTCTTCCGATAAAGAAAAGAAAGCAACACAATCGCCCAATCCAAAGCAAAAAGCAAAAAAATAGGTGACACAATTGTTCCACTAGTCCCCAATAGCTCCCATCTTCAGTTTGTCTTTAGTGTTGATATTGATTTTCTTTAACTGCAAAGCTTGCAAGTTGCGTATATATTGCTCAGGTGTCTTCGGGTTTAGTTTGTCAGTATTCCTCAGTGTCTGCAAAACCAAAACAAAAGAAAGCAAAAAACGACAACAACAAAGAAAAGAAAACAAAGCAAAAAACGACAACAACAAATCGCAAACAACAAACAAAAAGCAAAGCACAAACACCAAACGACAATCGTGGAAGGCAATCTCGAGTAATTATAAGTTCTCTCATAATGCTCATGCCTACTTCAATGTTTGTGATGCAGAGATTTTTTGCATTCGGCTTTTTTTCATTGAGAAAAACTGCCCTTTCTACAGCCCGAGCTCCCTCATCTGCAAACATAAATACAAAGTTGGGGTTATCCATTCTGCATTTTTATATCGGATGTCTACTTGAGTGGTAATGGATTATTTCATTTGCTGTGTTTTATATTTCTTCTATACTTCTCGTTTTGAAACATGATTGACAACTAATTTTGCTTACAGCTTCTAATGATGCAGGTGCTCGGATATTTTGGAATCTCTCGGATTCTTTGCTCGAACGGAAGGGAGTGCTTAATTTTCTCTGTGTCTGTAAAACCATCCTCGACTTTCTTACTGCATTTTCTCTAAATTTCTAGGTTCATTTGATACTCCCTTCTAATTACGGGAATTACCAGTAACATCTGGGGTTGTCTTCCTTAGTCTTGGCCTGGTATTATTTTAGCTTGTGCCTGCTTCGTTGTCTGTGATGCAGAGCTTTTTTCATTCATCTGATGACTTGAAGACTTGAAGTTAGGGAGTGCCTTCGAAGTCTCTATTCTCTATTAATTGAATCAAGTACCCTTTTTTGCTTAGATGCAAGTTTTTTTCGTTCATCTCATGATTTGAAGTCATCGAGTGCATATGAAATCCTTGGTATTAATTGAGTTTGGATTTTTGTGATGTAGTGCTTGGAGGTTTGTGATGTAGTGATTTATTCATTTGCTTCTTTTTTCATCTCATGGCTTAAGTCATGAAATCTTTGTTCTCTATTCATTTTGCTTAGATGAAATCTATGTGATGCAGTGCTCTATTCATTTTACTTAGATGAAATCTCTGTGATGCAGTGCTTTATTCATTTGCTTTTTTATTTATCTCATGACTTGCTTTTTTCTTCATCTCATGACTTAAGCCATGAAGTACAGTCCCGGTTCTCTATTAAGTTTTGATCTCTGTGAACTTTAATTTCTAAGATGCATATGATAAAAAAATATTTTGGAATATTTCAATGCTTACTTTCAGAGCTATTGTAATTTGATGATTAAAATTAGATGAGTCGCTCATCAATAGATTACAATCCATAAATTAGATGAGTTGCTCAACAAGTCATCCAGTGCTTGTGCCTCTTTGGATGCACTGTTTTATTTTTTCATTTGCTTCTTTTTTCATCTGCTGACTTGAAGTAAATTTCCTTAATAGGTTTCCAGAACGTTAATGAAGATGTTTCCATTGGTTTTCTACTTCCGCTAATATTTACTATTATGTAATTTTTAATTTATCAACAAGAAATTTTGCAGAAAATTGGAATGGGTGTCATTGATTTGTTCATGGAAATCATGTAATCAGCATGCAGCAAATTTAGGAAATTGTGTGCTCCTTTGTGCCAATTATTTGGTTTTTTTTTACAACCTCTTTTCTAGGTAACCTTTATTTGCTTGGCTGCATGTGCTTCGATATTTTGCAAAAACTTGAAATGTTATCAATTGAAAAGCTCATCAGTTTTTTTCGGGAAATTTGTGTGATGGTACTAGTTCTTCTTTTTCACTTTATATACTACTTCATGGTGGTGGCTACAGCGCATTCGTTTTCACGCCAAGGCTCGTCGATAGGCCCTTTCATAATTTCCCACTCACTTTTAAAAGCGTTTTCACTTCAATAGAAAGCCATACAACTCTGAGTATCTTCCTTTGCTAGGGATGAATCTGCCTGCTTCTCCTGGATCTGCTGTTGTATTACCACCCGTGCCACCTTTCATTAAGCGAATTTACTATATTGATAGGGGTTTTTACTCATTCTTAGACGACTATTATGAGGCTACCTTTCTGTACTTAAATTGCCATCCCCATATGTCACCTTTCCTTAAGCAAGAAATGCATCTTTATTACAAGGTGTTTTGTCCATTTTCTTCTTCGTGCTAATTCTAGTTAGCATTGCCTTTGCATTTTATGTTAAATGTAAATTCTTTATTTTATTTCAATTCTTTCACAGTTTGATGCATAATTCTTTTTTATTGTGATTTTTTTTTGTAATTAATAAAATTATATATATATATAAGTTATGAACTTTAATTTTCATCATCATGATACATGCAATTAGTGATTTGGCAAAATATTGCAATATTTAAATTGTCAAAGCCTTTCTTAATTTATTCATGGGAATCAAATGCCAAATGCCATGTTTATTAGTGGAATACACTGCAATCCAGAAAAGTAATTGAGTTTTGCATGGAATGTTTTTTAAATCCTGTGTGATTTGTTTTAACACTTTTTTTTATATCTGACCGCCCTTGGGGTTAGACTCTTACGAAGGTGATGACAAGCATAATCACCATGTTTTGTGTTAAAAACGTTTTTCTTGATATTACTTTTGATATTGCTTATAGAAGTAGGTTAGACTCTTACCAAGGTGATGACAAGCATAATCACCATGTTTTGTGTTAAAAACGTTTTTCTTGATATTACTTTTGATATTGCTTATAGAAGTAAAATAGAGTGGGATCTAATCAGTCCTCTGGGTGCAGAGTAGGGATGGAATTCCCCATGCTACATGCTCTTCCAGTGGATCCCAAATTTTCCAATTTTCGTGGGAGTGTGCCTAGTTGTCCTATTTTTGCATTATCAGGTAACTGCAAGGCAAGCAGGTGAATGTAGTGGAGGACAAATAATGAAGGAATTTAACCAACTGCAGAATCCTTAGCAGCAAAAGATGAAACCGGCAGCGTTGGAGAGAGGCCCGAGATCGGAATCTCCAATTGGCAGTAAAAGTGAAACCAGCAGCATTGCAGAGAAAAGCCTAATTGGTTCGCAAGCCTCTCTGGTGAATGGATTGTTGTGAGGTCTCCCAGAAATAGAATTTCTCCAAATTTTCTCAGGCCTCATCAATAGGTCATCTGCCCTGCAATGAACTTCCATATTTCCATATTCGTCGGCCCTAACATTTAGAAATCTAAGCAATTGAACAATGATTCTTCTAGTGACACTAACTCTTGCAACGTGCAAATTTCTGTTCATCTACACTTACACTTACAGTGATGCAGGCCTAAAACATAGACCTGCTAATTACTGTCTAGGTTGTATTTGCATCGCTTCAAAACATCATAACAAATGATGCCTAGATAAGACCACTCTGTCTCTCATGCAGTCTTCTTCTTTATTTATATGGACTTCTTACTAACATAATGACTATAATGCGTGGAATCTGCAACCTATCTTCTATTTGAGATTCAGAGCACTCACCCAAATAGAATTAATTATCTGAGAGAAGATTTACCTTGTTTCTTGAATCAATCGATTTCATTCCACAATTTGATTTAAAATGAAACCCGAGTCACGGGATATTTTTCCCATTCGTTGCTCTTTGGTTACCCTCGTGGAGCACTATAGCTGGGCGCAATCACCAATAGCATTCTGGAATCCATCTATTCCTTTGACCACCATTTACCTCTGAATGCACTCGCAAATACCATCTAAAGGTTGGGTGCATTTGTTGATGTCCTCCGCGCTGATATTTTCACTTATATATTCCTATTCCACAGGTGGGCATTTTTAGCATGCATTCTCCCACAGGCTGGGCATATAGGATGTATTTCACGACTGGAAAATTTTCTTTGTTTATGTATGCTCCCTTAAAAAACTGCAGCATGCATATATGGTCGGACTCTAGGGTATCGATCAGTATACATTACTCTTTTATAACAATTTCTCACAGCAATCGCAAGTTACAACACACAACGCATTCCTCATTCAGTGTATAACATAGTATTCATAGGAACATAGTACATATGTCTCAATCTGGGAAGTCAATTCTGCCTGTCCAAGTTCTTCGTTATTCAATAAGATCTAAGAATCTCTCCCTCTTCAATATGAAGTCAATTGCATACCGTAGTGGTCTATAAACAATATATATCAAGATTGCATTCTTGAAGCAGCGATTCCACACACATAAACATCTATATTTATTTTCACATTGGATTAAACAGTCATGTGCTACAGATCCAAAAAGAACAGAGATAACTCTCCCCAACAGATGATTGCCTCTTTTGATCACATGCATCTGTTAACATTCACAAACCGGTAGATATATAAAGAATCACTCTTATGCACAGACCAAGAATCAAACATAGTTACTCTGTTCAATAACACACATATACATACATCTCCACTCAGAACTACTCAGAAAACCTTTCAATTTTGGTGATATCACTCTGAATCCTCTGATTGAATATTCCACTTTTAAGTCTGACTTGTTTGGTTAACCAACCAATCTATGCTTCTACGGCTAACCTCTTGGACCTGCCTGTAAGCTTACAAAAAAGCACCCAAATTCTAACTCTCCAAATACCCCCTAAATCCCTGTAATTGACGCCTATAATTATGCAATTGTTTCTTAAGATAGAGCTCGATCCTATCTTATTAATGATCCACTAATCAATCATTTTGGACTCTACCAAATGCTGCCAACAAATACAAATTCAATTTCAATTATTACGCATCTAATGGAATGACTCATGACTTAAAGCCTTTCTCGAATTCTGCCTGCTAATGCAGTTACAATGGTTCATCGCTCCTTGCCACTCATCCCTTTATCCTACTAACTAATAACTTTAACCAACGCCTTAGCAGATTAGAACCTTCTAAACTAATGTATTTGCAATGAACCCACACTCTTGGGCAATATCAAGAACCTAAGGTCCGATTAACAGTTAGAATTGTTGATGAGAGCAATGCTCCTGCATCACACAGGAAATTGTTCATATCCGCTAAATATGGCAGAGAATTTCTGCCCCTTCCATTTTATTAATAGTAACCATTATTTACTCACATTGAAAACTGTTTTCTATTATATAGTGGCTCATCCACAGAATAGAATGCTGGGAAAAGAAATAATTATAAGAATTTCTGTGCTTGAGTTTTATATGGATTATTTTCTATTTTCCCTTATTTGCCTTTATGCTTTTGTTGTTATATATATCCTCTCCTTTAGAGGTGAAACATTGCCAAGAGGACAAGAAATGTTGTGTATGCTGGATTTTATTTTGTCTATTTTCTCAGAATTTTTGGTTTTCTTTTAACAAATTCTTTGTAACCTTTTAGTTTCCTAGATGCATGTGACTCAAAATTTAGCCAAATATTGGAATGCTCAATCTTACTCTCAAATCTCAACTTTATTTGTTTATGTAATGCTTTGACTTATTCTCAATTGGAACATGAACCAAGACTTCCCTCAGCGCAAAAGGACCACGAACCAAGACTTCAATGTCTACATGGAAAATTCAATTCTGTGTGACAAAGTTGTAGAATACCAACATCCATGGATGTTTTTTCTCTAGATTCCAATCACAGGTTGGGTGATTGCAGATGGAGGGGCAGATTTTATGTATGCATGTATAGAGTGTCATTGATATCATAGAAACAATATTGCACAGTCTAGTAAAAAAATTTGATGCTTTTGTAGAGAGAAGGAACCACTAAGAGTTATGTCAGAAGCATCTTGTCAACCATTTTTGTGTTGTTTCATTTTTACAGAACTAGTGGAGTAAGTAATATCATGACAAATTTAAATCCTACCAGATGCCAACCATAGGTACTTGGGTGATTGTGGATTGAGGGTTGTAGGTAGTGTATGTATGTATAGAGTGTCATTCATATAATTACATAAAATATCTACACAAAAGATCATGTGTTTATCAGAAAATCAGTGATATTAAGATTCAGAAAATCAGTGATATCAATTGAGAACCAAGTTACGATTTAAAAACCTACTGTCAAAACCCTTTAGATACAATTTACACATAAAACAAATTAGATAGTAATTTACTTAACCACAAACCTCTAAAAGGTTAATTGCAACAAGAAATAATTAAAATAACCAAATTATTACAAGTCTGCTTTCTTCATTTTAAAACCACTAAATATATATAAATATATTATCAAAATATGGATACAGTCAACAAGCTTCAAGCTGTAAGTAACAATTAAGCCCTAAAACTAAACTATAATAGCTACATCCCTATGGCATTTTACATCACAAAGTTAAGGCTTAAAAGCCTGTTCGAAAAACAACATCACTATACACAAAACCTACAACAAAGAAGGCAGTTGTCTCGGCTATGAAAATCCCTAACCCTTCATTTCTAAAACAGCCACTAGGGCTTCAGTAAAGTGAACCAAACATCAAGTATCGGCCCCTAGCCTTTCCAAACTCTTACAACACAATTTATCACAATTTATCACGGTCGAGTTGAAAACCAACAAATAACCCAACGAACTCCATCAACAAAAAAAAATCAACACCATACACCACTGCAGGAGAACCTCAGTGAACCCGAGGCTTACCAGAAGAAACTTTGTGGTGGAGTCCCCTTCGCTTAGCATCTTCCAACTCAGAATTTGTTTCCTTCTTTGAATTGGAACCTGCAACAGAGAAAACTAATTTTAGTTAAACCTCAGTGTTTAACGAAAACTTTGAATTTATTGCAAGTTTGGGAAAATAACTGAAGAATTCGTACCTGGGTTCTATCCTTTGTCTTCGCTGTGAAAAGACAATTATTCAAACCCTAGCCGCCATTTGTGAACACAAAGAGCTTCCGGAAGGCACTATCAAGAAAGTATACAACACAGAGTGCTCATGTTCGAAACCTCAGCCACCTTATGGAGAATGACGAGCTTCAAGAAAGCTCCATCAGGAGGAAATGCAACTCACAGAGCTCAAGACCGAAAATCAAAAACCCCACGACGAAGCAGAGTCAATACCACTCTACAGAATGGGTTGCAAAGTCATTTGACTTTTACCCAACTTCAAAGAAAGACAATAAATAGCTCCAGTCACACTACGACAACCCAAGAGCCCTGATCACCGCCTTAGCTCACCAATGCACCAGGAAATGATAAAAAAAAGACTTGTAGAGGCAAGGTAACGATACGAGCATCATTGTTGCAGAGCTAAGTAATGGTGAGGAGAGGGTTTCGTCCACAAAACCAGTGATAGTGTTCAATTACACCTCTACACGCAAAAGAAGAAGGTTGTTAGCAGAAAGATTGACACAGTGGAGTGACAAACAGCTCGAGCGACCATGAGCCCGCGGCCACTCTTCCTGAGCAAAGTAAAAACTTAGGTAAAGGCGAGATTTTAGGGTTTAGAGAATTTTATAGGGCAAAAAAAACTCCAAGGTCAAAACTCTATGAAATGAGCATGGACCACGTATCTCCAAATTTATTTGCAAAGGATGAGTTTGGTATTAAAGTTTGGAACTCCTTGTTGCAGCCTACACATTTGGGTGTATAAAAAGAATTAATACCATAATATATTTCATGTCATACCATATTTAATACCATATTATATTATAGTATATTTCATGTCATGGTTGTGTTATCTTTTATTATGGTGTCATGCTTATTTTATCCATAGTAAATAACATGGGAGGTAGTGGTTAAACTAGGGTCATAATATAAGCTAAAACCATAGAGATGGTATAGGAAAACTTATGTTTTTCATTGTTTTTTTTAATAAACAATGTTGTGTAATCGGTTTTAGGAAGATACAAAATGAAGAAGGAAATCAATTATATGTAAATACTTGTAACTATAGAAGATACCTTGCTAGGTCTTTAGTCTAGGTATTAAACTATGGACACTAATAAATAATTTAATCACTAATATCTTTATGAGATGAGAAAATCATACAAGGGATAATAGGATAGACCTCTTGAAGAAAATTCTTTTTCTTTAAAAAAAACCCATAATAACACCATTTGTCTAAAGGAGGCATTTTGTATCAAGTCACCTCCATTTTGATAAGTATTAAGAATAGTATAAACTATCCTTTGTACTAAGTACTAGTCTTCATGTGTGTTATCAGTCAACATACTTTATGATTTTAATTGCATCGTAAATCTTCTAGGTTATCATAACTCATTAATTGGTAGAAATAAATTTGTTCGCAAGATGCATTCTACTAGAAATTACATACAAGCTTTGAACTCAGAATAGAATGATGAAAGTTAAATGAACAAGTTAATCATAGTAAGAGTAACTAAGCTAAATTCAGTTTAATAAAATACCATTATTATTATTAAATATGAAGTTCTTAAACAATAAAGATCAACAATACCTCTTACACTGCTCAAGTTGTAAAACAAATAATTTAACTAGCATTTTATTCTATGCTAGTTGAGATGATAAATCTCGATCTGGAAAACCGGTAACAAAAATTCTTACATGTAAAGGACCTGTGAAAGAAGCATCATTTCACTGCGTTAGCTATAAGCTAAGTAAGCCTCGATCTCAACGGAATTTCTTCTTACCTGTCATACGATAGTGAAACAAACTTAGTACTAGAAGTTAAACATATGTTTTATTTCCTATTTTACCAAACCATAAATCAATTTCTTAACATGGAATTATAAAAACAAATTAGTAAGTATACAAAACTAGAGATTTACAAAATAGTCATTTGTAGTTTAATTCAGATTAAAGTAACCGTTAGCAGTGATTTATTCCTAGGTAATGATGACTACAAACATTTTCTGTTACATGAATTTTTTTTAAATTTTTATGAATTTTCGGGAGTATTGCTGGGAATGCCACTTAAAACCCACCTTAATAATTTCTTTAACTACCCCGATCTACCATTTGGCATAACTTGGACTCCATTTGCCCCTCCATCTAAAGGCACTAGTCTCCTTGGGGATTGTGTCATATGCTAAGATCCCATATGTGGTTGTGTCTAATTTACCTTGGATCCATAGATCAACATCATCAAACACCCCTTAGCACTATATCACCCTTAATTTGACCTTATGGGTCCCATTTGAATCATTTCCCTATTTTAAGAAAGTGGGCCCTACTTTTGTATTTCATGGTGTTAGATCTATCTCTTTGGTCCTCATAGGTGGCCTAACTCCTTTATTGGTTGAAACATTCCTAATATCTTAAGCCTCTTCAACCATACTTAAAATCTTGGGCTCACCGAAGCTTGCATTGGTTTCCGTAACTCAAATTTACAAATTCCCCTAGGAACCTTTGTTCTGACTAATCTTCTTTGAATGACTATAGGGTCTCCCCCTTGGTTGTGATTCTTCATAATTTAAAGTGAAGAGTGCCTCGATTGACATGACTCCCAACTTGCATTGGGAACCGTTGCACTTCTTGGATCACCTCTATAGTTGTCCATCTCCTCTACCATCCCGAATGGGATACATTTAGGAACAACTCCAAGTTGTGTGATAACACCACCATACCACCTTTCTCCATTTCTTTCACTAGCCAAGAAAGAAACATCCAAGCAGGCATAGGGACTGCACTTGATGACTTCAAGTCATTAGATGAAGAAAGAAGCGAATGAATAGATAACAACATTATCACACAGAAGAAAGAAGCGAATGAAAAAAACATTGCAACACAGAGTGAAAGACAAGAAATTAATATAGAACACTGACTGTGCATTGCATCACCAGATGAAGAACAACAACTGTGCATTGCATTACCAGCTACTTCAAGTCATTAGATGAAGAAATTAATAGAGAACAACGAATTCAAGTCATCAGATTGTCAATTAGAGAACAAATATCTAGAAATGGCACAATTGGTACTATGCATGATCACTCCATCCAATGAGTTCTCCTCCTCTGAATCCAACGCATCAAAGGTGGAATCCATTCCTCCTTCACATGGAAGAGCGTCACACCTCTAAAAGGCTCGAACTATCACCTCTTGGTAATACGAGCCCGTCGAATGGCTAGATCAAAGTGCCCGGAGAACACCACTTGTCACCATCGGATGGTCAGATCGCAGGGCCAGGGAGCGCCACTTCGCAGCTATCAAATGGCCATATCATAGGACCAGGGAGCACCACTTCGCAGCCATCGGATCGCCAAAACGACTGGTAATCACTCTGCCACTTGGCATCCATTGGATGGCCAGATCTTATGACCCTCATTGCGCCACTTGTTACCCATCCAACGGCCAGATTGCAAGGTCCAAAGAACGCCACGTGGAATGCACAGGATGGCTAGATCGAGGGCCCTCATTACACCACTTGGCAGCCATCCAACAGCTCTACAAGGCTTTCTGTATGCCCATATTCATCCGATTAATTTTTTTCATACACCACTTGGCAGCTCTCCGTACGCCACTTGGGCACAATCCAGGATTCTCTGTACGTCACTTGGCACATCCAACTTGGTTTATAGTGCCACCTGGAAACATAGGGAAGACTCATCTTTTTGCTTCTACTGCCGATACGGACGACCCATTCTCCATCGATTCCTATGGACTCTAGATGCCATCGAGTTTTAACAGAAACTGGTAAATATTATATTTAAATGAAGTTTTGTGCCCAGAGGCCCATGGCCAATGTTCAAAGTTTTGTGCACAAAATCTGCTGGGAGCACTATTATAAAATTTACAATGAATATTTGTTGTGCTATAATATCCAAAATTGCATCTCTATTACATATACTAATCGCAAGGAAGAATGACGCTTGTGCTTGATGAGAAAAAATAAGAATCTCATCTCCCACATTGACTGCCACGTTCACTGTTGGAGGTGCAACGAATTCTTCTGCTGGCGGCTTGCTTGACTCTGTCTTCCAAGAAGTCTTCCACATGTCGCTCAAACATGACCCTTTAATCTTTTTCATTCTCCAATGGCCCAAGCCCGCGTGGACTCCTTAGCATCCATGTTAAACCGCCTTTCGACTTTGTATAGCTCAGCGTCATTCTCCCGGATGAGAAACCCGAATGAGAAACATGTAAGCATGAGCTGCTAAGTTAGGGTTTTAGCATGTAAAAGTGTTTAATACAAGCTTTCAAGATCCATTCTAGTCTCAAGCACAACACTGAAACCTACCTAAGATCCACAAATCTGAAACAAAATGGTGAAGATATGCCTAAATTTAAATGCATTCTAAATTTAAACACATTCAAACTAGATGTATCTGAAGTTGTTTTAGCTATGCATTCTTTAAGGCAAAGCAAAACAACAAAAAGGCAAAACAGCTAAAAGCAAAACAACAAAAAGCAAAACGAAAAAACAACAAAACAAACAAACAAAAGCAAAACAACAAAAAAACAAAAGAGCAAACAGCAAAACACAAAAAGCAAAACATCAAAAAATCAAAACGCAAAATGCAAACAACAAAAAGCAAAAAAGAAGTAGAGGACAATCATGGAAGGAAATCTCAAGTATTTATAAGTTCTCTCAGGTATTGATGAAGCTTGTGTTTGCTTCGATGTTTGTGATGCAGATATTTTTTGCATTAGGATGTGCCTACTTCGATGTGAAAATAGAATACAGAACCTTTCTATTGACGTTGTGGAAATAGAATACTAAACAAAGACTCTGTATTTCGTGATTTCCATCGAAGTAGGCACAAAATCAATCAATATTAGAGAGAACTTATAAATATTCTCAATGCCTTGGACGATTGTCGAAAAAACATCCCAGACATCTGAGCCAAAAAGGCAACTTCTGCATCTCAATCAATACCAGAATGATAAAAGCTCTGCATTACAGACATCCAAGCAAATGAAAAAAACTCTACATTAATAGAGAATAGTGGCTGCACTTGATGACTTCAAGTCATCAATAAAAAAAATGACTGTATCCATGACATCCAAAAAATGACTGCATCCATGGCATCCAAGCAGGCACAAGCTCAATGCAGTTATCAGTCATCATTATAAATACTCAAAGCCTTGGACTATTGTTGTTGCATACTTTTTTTTCTTGTTTTTTTAACGGTAAAAACAGTTTTTGGTGCTTTTTTCTTGCTTGGCAATACTCTCGAGATTTCATTGATGAGTAAGAAACATTGCATCAAAGACATCGAAGCAGGCACAAGCTCAATCAATATTAGAGAACTTATAAATACTTTCAAAACCTTGGCCGATTGTCGTTGCATAACAGAAGCAGGCACAAGCTCAATCAATACCAGAATGATAAAAGCTCTGCATCACAGACATCCAAGCAATGAGAAAAAGCACTACATCACAGACATCCAAGCACAAGGTTATTTACATTATGGAAACCTATTAAAAAAATTAATAGAGAACAATGGCAGCACTTGATCAGCCACTTGATGACTTCAAGTCAGGATTTTCGAGTTTAAAGAAGATAGAGACTTTATATTTAGGGGCAACTCATAATTCTTTAGTAATGGAGGAATGTATCTAAACAGTTGGAAAACATATTTTGATCTTGAATCTGACATCTCTCTTTAGCAGTTCCGGTGTGGATAAGGCCTCCACATTTGCCTCTCCAAGGAGATGACTGTCTCATACTAGCAGTAAACATGAAAAATACATAGATAAATCTGAAAGCGTCCTCAAGGCCCCTCACTTGCTACAAAAATACCTCCTAATTGCGTGATAAAATACCATGTTCTCTCTTTCTACAGCAGGTAGACTCTTTGAGCAAGAGTGAATACTACATAAACCACTGTAACATCTAATCTTAAAAAACTACATAAAACTTTGTATTGTTTGAAACAGTTAAAATATTACAGTAACAACTATTTTTGAAAAACTATGTGAAAACTTTGTATAGTTTGGAACAGTTATAGTATTTGTTAAAAAAAAATCACAAGAAATATAACTCAAGTTACAGGGATACTTTTGTGATATTGAGAACATTTTTTTGGACACTCAACTTTTGTACAAGTGTATGGTATTTTTTTTAAAGTTAAAAGTCTAACGTGAATAGGCATGCTACCTCGGATAACTGAATAATAAGCTATTACTGTTAATTTTGACAGGCATAGTCATGGAATAAAACTGCATTGATATTTTGAGAAGGCTGCAGCTTCCTAGTCTAAACCCAAATTGAATCATATGTTTAGACAAAACAAAAAAGTATTAAATGATTTCACAATATTATAAAATCAAAAATAAATTCCCAAACAAAGAAGTGCTAAATGGTTTCACAATATTGTAAACCAAAAAGAGATTGCATGTAAGTGGAAACATTACCAAATCTAGCATATCCCGAAGATAACTCCTAAAGGAAATCTGCACTGCTTATAGAAAATCTGACACAATGTAACACAACTAAAGATTTTAATACAGAAAATAAATAATTTAATGTTAGATTAAATTTAAAAAATATTAATTTTCAATCCCCAATAGTGCACTTGTACCTATGAAGAATGTTCAGCAAACGTAAACCTAACAGTATATAGATAAAAGTTATGATAAAAAAATATGGAATGCTTAAACATGACAATAGTTGAACTACTTTACCTATTCAAAATGCTAGCCATAAATTTACTTATACTTTGGAAGATTTATGGCTTGTATAGATGTATAGTAGTAGGTCCTAATTTATTCCTACTTTTTAAGATGCATAGTAGTAGGTCCTAATTTATTACTGCTCTTTAAGATGTCTTCACTGAAAGCTTTTTTTTTCATGTTCTCATGTTGAAACCTTCTTTTTTTTAGCTAAGAGAATATAAACATTTCATAATGTTTCATCAATGCACCCTTTGAAATATTCTTAAAAAGAATATAAACATTAATGTTTCATCTCTGTACCTTTTGAAATATTCTTAGGGAAGGATAAGTTAGGCCTTGCCATGATCTTCTTTGCATATTTCCCCAAATTAAAAATCGGGTCACTGAAATAAACCATAGCAATTCCTAATTCCGGTCATTGGAATAGACCATAGCAATTCCTATTCTTTATAAGAGCTTATCCTAACTTTACTTTATATGATCCTCTTCCTTTGTTCACTTTATATGATCCTCTTCCTTTGTTCAGAGCCCAAACCACACTATCAGATTGCCTCAGAGGATTATAGAGGCAGTGTGCTACACGTTTGAAGCACTACTTGGTAGAAGCACGATAGTTGGTTAATCTTTTATTGAGCAACCAATGAAAGAATTTCATGAACCTTGTTGCAAGGGAGAAACACTATGTTGGAATAATGTAGAAATGATAGGCATGTTGCTTGGGATTGGATTGTGTGTGTCTCCTAAGATCAAGAGATCCATGAGTGTAGGATCTAAGATTTGGTTTGTTGATGATTGAACACTATATATTGTAATCATTTAATATTGGTTAATTGAATTGGTTTGATACCA
>LPNX010393608.1:376151-392540 GCA_001517045.1 Pseudotsuga menziesii
AAGGCTAGGAGTCAAATGAGTCGGATCCATGTCAAGGAAAACTCCAAAAGGATTTGGATTATGCACACATCCTGATGTACGTGGTTATACACGGTTATATGGGTCAAACCCGCGTATGTACGCGCTTATAGGGTTAAAAGTCGCGTATAGAATTTTTCATGTGTTTTTAGGGATGATCAAGGAAACATCAAAGGACAAAAATAGGTCCATAGGGGTTAAGGAGTTTGCAGCGGGACAGGGGAAGGCCATACAATGTGTGATTCACCTGGAGTGATGAAATCCGCTATAACAGATGCCCCCTAATGTATGAGATCAGAGGGGTTATACGATGGCTGAAATACATTATAAGTCCATCCCAGAAGTGAAGTGATGAAGGATCCCAAATGGAAGACCAGCCACCCAATCAACATAGTACAATAATACAACTCTGCATATAACTGCAAGTACATATAGCAGTCCCGGATAAATAAGAGTACAATGGCCATGAATAGGCATGATACATGATGTCACATATGTGGTCATAGCCACGTACAATATACATAGATCAGAATCTCCATGATGAAGATATAAGAAGGACCATGATCTCCAAAATGGATGAATATATATAATAGATCAAGATCTCCATAGTGGCTGGAAATGTTTGACATATACTGGAATCAAGTCACGAAAGTTGAAATCTCATGAGCACTGGCATGATCAAGGAGGTAGCATATAAGAGATGCCACCAATCTGGAAAGTCTTCTACACAAACCACTACGAGTACATGTCCTACTATGTGAATAGAGGTGTCGAGGTCGAACATAGTAGTCCATTGTCTGATTACCGGTCATTAATGTATACCGTTAACAGACGCGAGATCACCCACCAATGATGAAAATGGGAATCAAGGTACTAGAGTGCAAACCAACAAGTGTGAATAAATGTGTTGAGGTCGAACACTTGAGAGGATCCATCGATCAGGGGACATTGATGTATTCCCAAGAAACTGTTGATGGCAAGAGAACCTGTCACTGATGACTGCAAGTCTCAAGGAACTCAAAATGACTCTAGATTCCAATCCCAGAATAAATGATCTAAAGTCGATGGGATGAAATCCGCTAGAAGGAGGGAATTAAGGCATCCCCCATCATCCAACACGAGGTACTCAGCAAAGCTGTATAATGTGGAAGGAATCGATCATAAGGTGCACGAACCAGTAATTGTACCGGGAATGGCCGACATGCAAAGTCAAGATAACTGAGGAATGGCTGACTCAGGTTTCAACTTCCTTCGAACAACAGCATAATGGCGTATGGTGACTGAATGAAGGCAGAATAGAATCGATATACAAACTGGTACATCTCTGTGACATAGGACGCATCAACAGAGGCTCCATGGGGACTGGAAGCTTAACCAGTCGGTGGAGAAAAACTCAGATAAACGAGTACAGCTCCTAAAGTCAAACTATAACCCAACCAATGGATGTGATATACAGTGCTCTATTCAAAGGCGACGCGACTCGACAGCTGCCAAAGATAACATCTTTCCTTGTCCAGCTTTTTGTTTTTTTTATTTTTTTGGACTTTTTAGGTTATTTGAAAAGCTTGAAAAAAGAATAAACTAGCTTTATAGTTACAGACTAGGAGGAGATGAGTGTCATGAGGGAAAACAAACTAGTTCCAAGCAGTGGAACATACCTATGCTCAATGCAAGGATACATGTGTAAGATATTGACACTCGGGGGAGAATCCCCTCCTGGTAAAAAGGGAAACAAGCTGTGAAGGATATAAAAATGGCTCTGCATGGCTAGACATGAGACAAGCTCGGGCTATATGGCTGAAACACAATGTCAGGGGAGCCAACATAAAGCTCAATGAGGCAGGCAAATCTCATGAAAATGCATTCACAACTTGACATGAGGGAGTCCTGAGGGAAATAGGCCAGCATAAGATCAAGAGGAGTATGAGGCTCTTGCGAAATGTCATGGCAGTACTATACAACGGACTCCCACATCCTAAAGGAGAAAATGTCGACATGGGCACCAAATGCAAATAAGGCGCTAACTAAGGTACCCATGTAAGGTGAAGCTCTACCACTCACATCATGTCACTTCTAAAGCAGCAAGAAGGTTTCGTGACATAATAGAGTGGGTTCGTACCTAAGGACATGGTGATATGGTCATAAGGTCATGCAAAATGCAAACGGTGGTGAACCTAACCTATATGCCAGTTTAGACATGATACCTGAGATCGACACAAACAGGTCAATCCAATAGCTGAAACGACACTGAAAAAGGTCTTCTACATCACAAATTATGTCAAAAACGGTCTAAAATGGTTAGAAAATGTCGAAACTATAGGAAATGGGGTAAAAATTTTCAAATGTTTGAAAATTTTTCTATAAATAGTAAAAAATAGAAATCATTTGAAACTTTTACCCATTTGAGCTCTGATTTTCAACTGCAAATTCCAGGAGATCCAATCGGCGGAATTCACAACCGTTTCTTCCAGGTATTTACTCATGCTCTCCTCTTGCTTTTTGATATAATTTTTGTAGATTTTCATGGTTAAATGAAGTTTTTAAGCCATCCTAAAGTGCGTTGCGGCCCACACGGATATCGAGATTTTTTTCGCGTATAGGGCTGGCTATACGTGGAAAATGGCCTAAAACCTGTGTACATACGCGGCTGTTTTCAAAACATTCGTGTATGAGGCCACGCATAAGGTTTTCAACTAAACTAATGGATAATTTTGCAATTTCTTCTGCAGGATGGTGCTAGAGTGGAGAGAGCGTGAGCACGATGAAGTAGAGGAAGCAGTAAGGGTTGACTTAATGGCTCAACAAGCTTTACGTGCATGCGGACTCTACAAGTTTTGGTGTCTTGGTGGTTTGAGGGCCAAACCAAGACTGCTATAGATGCTGATAGACTATTGGGATCCAGACTCAGAGTCCTTCCGTATGGATGGGATGTCCCTCACCATAGAGGTGGAGGACATATACTTTATCACTTGTCTTTCTAGATGAGGGGAGGTGGTGAACCTTCGTTCTCGAGGTGGGCCAGGGGGTGGCCTGACTATCGATGAGTACATAGCTGTGTACTATTTTCCAGACACTGAGAAGGTAGGGAGTCAAGTCCCTACCAATGCTATAGATGTACTGGGCCTAAAGGCCATATTACTGACACTAGGCAGGATAGTAGGCTTAGCATCACTCCACCAGGCCTCACGGCCTCTAATGTTCTATGCAGTGGAGTGCATGAGACCCACGGTCTATGACTGGAGTATGACACTACTGAGCAACATGAAACACCAGCTTAGTGAGTGTAAGGCAGGCAGGGTATGGAACTTTGGGTTCAGCAGTATTCTGAGCACATTTTTCTTCGAGCATGTTCTAGGATTGAGCCCTAGAGTGGACGTTCCTCTCCACGGGGTTTGAGATCCGGCCCAACGACGTTGGGCAGATGCGATGCGCAAACTGGGGGGTGGTAGGGTGGCCAACCCATATCCAGCTGACTTCTTTCCATGGTGGCGATAACAGATTGTTGCCATTGATGACTACCCCAATGCAGGGATAGATTTCCGAGGGGACCCGGACATGCCATTGCCATCAGGATCAGCATATGGCGATATAGGTGACGAATCTCGACCCTCACTCTTTTTAAAATTTTTTGAGTTATTTAATTTTTTTTGTATTTTCTTGATTATGTGGAATCAAAAAGACATGTTTTTGTGTGACAACACATAGTGACATCTACCATTTGTGTGCAGATGTGGGACCATGGTGGCCAGAAGGCTTCCCTCGTCATAGACAGAGGGGAAGAGGAGATGATATCACGGGTGTGGATGCAGAGCGAACGCTCCAAAGCATTCATACCAACTTTGTGAGACTGACTCATAGAGTTCCCATGGCGCAAGTCGAGGACTTGCCTGAGGCCATACAACGGTAGGTGATGGGTGTACCACGTGCATGGGTGCGTTTATTTTGATGGCTAGCTAGAGCCGTAGTGACGTTCCATGATCACAACCCTCCTCCCCCTCCACAGGATTAGACACCTGGGAGTGTATTCATTTTGTACTACCGTGTATTATATGATGGTGGCTTTAAAAGCCCCAATTTTGTATCATGACACTATGTATTACCACATTTTTGATGTATATATATAAAAGTTTTATGGTGATTGATTTATTTATTTACATGTGTAAGAATTGTGTTTGTGATTAATTTATTATGAATGAAACAAATGCCAATCTAACACGTAGTTAGCATATGAGTCATCAACTTGATTATTATTTATTAGAATGTGTATATATGTTATACTGTCAAATTGTCGTTCTAACAATCTCACATGTAAGAACCTTCTTAATAACGTCGGATCTCTAACATGGTACAAACCATTGAGTTGTGACACTACTAACTCCGAATCAAGACGTATCTCAAGAGATAGAATGCCATGCAAAATGGCATCCCGTAGAAGCTCAATAACGACGCTATGTTTAGCAACATTGTTGGAAGATGGTCATAGACATACACCTCCTGAAGACAGTACCTGACCCATAAGAGTATAAATCACCCAAGCAGTAGAGGCTGAGTGTTGAGTGTGACGGCTTGCACCATCCGTGAATCCTATGTAGGTGGAATATTCCCTTGACATCTTCCAAAAGAAACGGAAACTAATCACAAACCCGATCACGATAAAAAAGACCTAACTACGCAAAGTTGTACAATAATATACAACAAGCAGCCTTGGCTAAAGATCATGCATAGTATTTTTTAAGATAGAGCCCATTTCTAGGCTCCGCCAAAGCTGTTCCTTCGTAATCGACTAACTCATAGCCACCCTTCTCTAACACACGATTGACCACGTAAGGACCACGCCACATAGGGTTAAACTTCCCTGCCCCCAGGGGTTCTTTCGGTTGATCCCACAAGAGGACCAAGTCTCCTTCACTAAACACTCTTGGACGGACATACTTATCGTATTAGACCTTAACGCGACGCTTATTAACCTCTAGAGCCACCAAGGCATCTCAACGCTGCTCATCAAGTTGCTCGAGGTGAACCAAACGCTCCTCCAAAGGTGAAGTGTCTGGTAAGAGTTCCACAGCTAGCTTCAACAAAGGAATTTCGCATTCAACCAGCAATATCGACTCCACTCCATGCACAAGCTGATATGGAGAAAAACCAGTGGCAGTCTTAACCGCAGTTCGATATGCCCACAATGCAGGATATAACATAATGTGCCAATTCGTCTTGCTTTGTGCGATGGTTCGTTGGAGAATGGATTTGAGTGATTTATTCACTGCTTCTACCTGTCCATTCGCTTGGGGGTAGTAAGAAGAGGAGTGCTCTTGCTTATACCCTAACTTGGATGCCAACTCTTCCATCATACGGTTCTGAAAGTGCGAGCCATGGTTAGTGACAAGCTCTTTCAGAATCTCGAACTGAGCAATGATTTGGTTGAATACAAAGTGAGCGACTGTCTCACCGTCGGATTTTACTGTAGGCATAGCCTCAGCCCATTTTGTGAAGTAATCAACAGCCACTATAATGTGATGGTGCCCCCCAGCCGGAGCTGGGTTGCAATCCATAAAATCAAGCCCCCACTTAGTGAAGGGACCGGCGGTGACAATGGGATGTAATGGGGCAGGTTTTGAGCGCATATTACGTGCGAACACCTGGCAAGGGTGGCACCTCTTGACCGCATCAACACAATCTTTAAAGATCGAAGTCCAAAAATAACCCGCTCTCAAAATCTTTTGAGCTGTAGAAAGTCCAGATAAATGACCACCACATGCCCCTCCGTGGCAATCATTCAGCACAATCTCAGCCTCGTCATGAGTTAAACAACATCGTAAAATGGAATCTATCCCACGACGGTACAAAGTATTGTCCACTATAAGGTAGTTCTTAGAGACGTGACGTATTTGTCGTCGTTCATCTCGTGAGAGGTGAGTAGGGGTCCTCTGTGTTTGCAGATATACTATGATATCCCCATACCATGGGTCTAGTGTAGAGATTAAGAAGATGTGCTCATCAACAAACGTATCTTCACATACCAACTCCTCAGTCTCACTCGGAAAATCCGATATGAGCTCTGCAAAGACTAAAGACTTCTTCGATTTTGCCGAAACAAACTCGAGATCAAATTCTTGCAGAATGACAATCCATTTATTATACTTTCCTCCAATCATCCTTTGTGTGAGGATGAACTGAAACGGATTGACATGGGCCGCAACCAAGGTTTGGCGAAGGAGAATATAATGTCTCAAATGCTGAACCGCATGTACGGTAACTAAATCAAGCTTCTCAACATGAGAATAATGAATCTATGCGTCAATAAGGTTTCAGCTAAGATAATATATGACATGCTCTTGGAGCTCCTCATCTTCTTGAACCAAAACCATACCAATCGTCTCTAAAGATGCTACCACATATAATAGAAATCACGACGATAATCCGGAGGACTAATCACCACGGCCGATGCTAGGGCTCGTTTGACTCTTGGGCTCGCTCATCCCATTCAAAGGGAGTATCCTTCTTCAAGAGACGCATAAAACCTCTAGTCAAATTGGCAAATTTGACAACAAATCTTCGTAAGAAGTTTACCATGCCTTGCAAACACTAAAGATGACGAATATTCTTCGGGGGATACAACTGAAGTATTGCCTCCACCTTCAAAGGGTCGACTCTTATACCCTCCTTTGAAACGATGAATCCTAACAAACGTCCTGAATTCACGCAAAAGATGCACTTATGAGGATTTAATTTAACTGAATAGTGCCGACATCTTTCGAAAACCAATCTCAAGTGATAGGGATGACGTATTCTCATACGAGAATGAGCAGCAAGGTCATCCAAAAATACTTCAATAATAGACTTGAGATCGTGGAAGATAAAGGTCATCGCCCGCTGAAATGTAGCTCCGGCGTTTTTAAGGCCGAAAGGAATTTTTTGATATGCAAACGTTCCCCAAGGACAAATAAATGCAGTCTTGTGTTGGTCCTCAGGTTTAATCTGTATTTGATTATACCCAGAAAAGCCGTCCATGAAGGAGAACACCTCGCTACTCGCACACTCATCCAAAATATGATCAATAAATGGTGTGGGAAAGTTATCCTTAGGACAGGCACGATTCAAATTGCAAAAATCAGTTCATATGCGGATCGCTCCCAGGTTTTTATCTACCGGAACGGGGTTTGAAACCCACTCCGTCAAGGGAACGGGATAGATGAAACCGGCTTTCAACAACTTCTCTATCTCTGCCTTAATGGCGGGTGCTTTCCTAGGATTCATGGCACGTAAACATTGTCGAACAGGCTTAGCATTGGGGTAAGTCTTAATCTCATTTTCGACAATTCGAGGGTCAATACCTGGCATCTCATCATAAGACCAAGCAAAAATATCACAGAATTCCTTGAATAGCTCGGTATATTCCAGAATCTCAGCATGGGAACAATCCGCCCCAATATAGACATTCTCTATTGTGCCAGGATTGCGAGAAATGTTGATAGGAATCGTTGACGACATGTTCACCATGTTTCCATCAGCCATCAGACCAGGAGAGCTTAATGGAACCATAATACTACCAACTTTCTGACTAAGAATCTCCCTATAATCCTCATGCTCCAAACGGTCGAGCTCTGGAAGAAAGTATGATCTATGATGAAGTTCCTCCCATGGTGGCTCAACTCCCGACATAGCCTCGATAATCTCTTCATCTGAAGGGAAAACCGTATCAAGGTAGTTGTGGGCATGATAAGACTGTATTGCCCATGCCGGCAGCACATAGGGGTCTTCCTCCTCCGTCCACGAAGAGGAAGAACAAGGCTCTGCAACACGCTTGAGATTAGCTTGATAAGATATCATGGCTACAGGTAATGGCACGCTTGTCTTGACAGGCTCACTCAAAGTACTCGGTGTAGGAAGAATCCAAGGGTCTTCCATATGGGTTGTGCGAAAAGATACCGAGGTCGTAGATGTCGAAGCCTCATCGAAACAAGATCCTATCATGAGGATCGGTGCAGGACAACTAAAGCTTCCTATGAGGGATGGATACATGCCTACACCCACACTCCCAGTTGTCGGCTGAGAGTGTTCAACGATCGGGATCGAAGCTCCCGAAGATGTGGTAACAGATGGATTCTTGAATGTCATTTGATCAATCGTTACAATCTTCCCATTATGTGGAAAGCATACAACGGGAAACAAGGAAGAAGAAATGACTTGCATACTATACATCTAGTTCCTACCCAGCAGGAGATTATAGTCAAGGGGCGCATCAACCACCTCAACCTCAATCGCAACGGTATTCCCCCCCAAACAGACTTTAAGGGAAGGAAGGATGCCGTGCGGCCTAAAATATCTCCCATCGAAAGCAGTTAACATAGTCGTTGATTTAGATATCTCAGGAGAACCGAGACCCTTCCAACAGGTCAAAGACATCACAGAAGCAGCAGCGCCCTCATCAATCACAGTACGTTTGACAGTCATACAAAGACATTCTACGTGCACCAAAAGAGACGCATAGTAGGGCAAGCGAGGCTGATGTCCTGCGGTTTCAAATTTGATCACTGAGGAAGAATCATCACCATTCACACCAAGAGCAGAAAGCAACGCCTTCCTTTGCGAAGGACAAGTCTGAAGCACTTCCAATCAGACATCGCACAAGGAGTGTGGCCCAAATCCTCAACAACTAAATAATTCTGGGCGGCTCGTGCATTTGGATTATGCCCTGAATGCTTAAGGACTCCCTTAGGAATGCGAGGTGTAGCCTCAGGTTTATCCGCAGGTTTCTCAATGCGCAAAGGAGTTCCTGGTGGATCAAGCTCTTTACTTGGGCTGGGTTGTGGTGAACTATAATCTTTAGCACGAGTCACAACCTTGGCAGCACCTACCATGTTAATGCACCCACGACCACTACCCTCTAGCGGATCATCATCACTAGACTGGTCATGGGACTTCGAGTTCATATTTTGGTTATGCGGTAAAGGGTTCGTTAGCACAGCTGGGCCTTGTGCTAATAATCTCGAAGCTTCATCAATCCGAGGGCACAAGTAAGTGAGGTGATCGTATTTACATAACTTGCAAGGGAACTTAACCTTACGTTTAGCTTGCTTGTCCCCCCCAGCATTTTTACCATTCTTGTCATTATTGTTAGCATTCTCATTCTTATTCCCACCCTTTCGATTATTATTTTTACCCTTTCTTCTATTTCGTCCGGGCTGCTGGTTACCCTTCTGGTCCGATGATTGCATGGAAAGTACATTCACCATTTGGGCGGTTGAGATAAAGCTATAGCTTGTCCCGAAGTAGATTGGTTGATTGACAATTTACTAGCTTGTTTTGCAACCAAATCCGCAGGTTTCACACTTGCACAACCCACAATGCCATCGGCATGTGGTCCAGGTTTGACTTTGGGATCGAAACTGGAACGAGGAGCGTTGGGAATAATCTCATACAACAAACCGGACTGAGCATAGATCAAGTCCAGTTCCTGCGCCCTAAAGATCGATTTTTCCTCATTCTACACTCCGGATGTGGAAACATCCTTCGTGATATACGGCAATAATGACTTGAGGAACCACTCGAGAAGGAACTCCGGCGGTATAAAGGCTTTAATTAATCTCTTCCATCTACGCCACTCCTAAATATGATCAGAAATATGTGTGGCTTTATCTTGCCGAAATGTCTACAAGAGTTCAGTACCAACGTCATAGCGCATTGGTAGCTGGAAGTGATTAAGAAAAGTCATCGCAAGGTCGTCGAACAAAGTAAAAGCGCCCCTAGGTAACTCTATATACCATTTCGCAGCAGGCCCTGTGAGGGTGCGTTGAAATAGTCTCAAATGGACTGAGTCCTGATGTAATGAATTTGAAGAGGACCATAGGTGAAACGTAGTAATGTGTTCGCTCGGATCCTCTCCCAGTTTTCCTTTGAACTTAGGTATGTCCGAAGGAAGTTTGGTAGGGACAGCCGGCCAAGCCAGGTCATGAGCCACAGGATTGTTCGTAAGTCTCGATAAGTCAAGAAGATTAAGCGTCGCGAGGAAAGGGAGCCTCGAATGATGAGGTCGATGGACCGCTCCCTGGTTCATATAGGGTTGATTACCACCATGGCCTTGGCCACAGTGTCCTCCTCCTGTCTGACCCATATAGGGTGGTGTGGAAGTACCATAGTATGGTGGACCTTGACTAGTAGGAGCTATAAAGCCATAATTAGGAGAGTAAGCAGGTTGTTGATACCTGCCTCCATAAGGTGAGGAAACCTGTCCATACTACGTCCCATGATAAGGTCCATAGGTCATCGCATGCGATGCCCCATGAGATACTCCATAGGTAGGAAGATACGCTCCGGAAGTAGGGATATATGCCCTGGAAGTAGCAAGATGACCTCTAGAAGCATGAACATAACCTCCCGACGTAGCAGGAGGCATGTGGACTTGAGACACAACTGGTCTAGTAACTGCAGTACGGACCTGACTCGTAGCCATGTGCCGACTCGAAGGACCATGTGAATAAGGTGGAGGATGTACATTTGAAGAACTAGGGGTCGAGCACGTAGGAATATGAGTAATAATATATGTATTACCGCCTATCGTCACTCGTCTCGGATCTGGTATCCTAATCAGATCGCTAACCTTAGACCTAGGAGGGATATAGGATGGAGCTTCCACCACTGGGATGGAAGGTGAAATGTGACTAGTGCTCCCAAACCTCTCTGCATGGTAAGGAATGAGAGTGCCCCCAGGCATAGTGCTAGGCTCGAAGTCGGATTCGAAATTAAATGTCAAATCATGCATAGGAAAACCAGTCGTACCATAACTACCATAGCTAGTAGTGGTAGGTTCAAAATGAGTCTCGGCGTCCTACGGCATGCCATACCAGTAACGCATGAATGGGGAATCATCCATAGAGTGAGTAGGTCTATCATGTATGGATCGTATCTCAGAAATCATAGGACCTAACTCGGCTAAGTTGGGTGAAGGATCATAAGTAGGTGTAAATTCCCCATCATCTACACGAATGGGAGGAGGTGGTTGAGGAATACCTTCTGAAGAATCCCCCATGGTGTGTGAATCAATGTGTGACATAGTCCGCCTGGACTGTCTAGGTCTCTCTCCTAAAGGAGAAGGAGAAGTAGAATGCAGAAGTCCTGCTAAATGAAGAGAACGGCATGGAACCGCACTCGAATCCACAATGACTCAAAAACTAGCAAAGACTCTCTATTTACGTAAACCCTAGGCCAACTATCATGCACAGAGCAATCACTAATAAAATCTAAATCCAAGTGCAAGCAAATAAGGGCTGGATAAGTGAGCTCCCTAATGAAGCAGGTATGTCTCGCCTAGGAGAGGCTTGAGACTCCCATACAAAACAAGCAGAGGTACGTAACCAATTATTATGGCCCTCAGCTTCAACATGTAAAATGACTGTACTGTTCGACCCCAACTTGGCCGGGACACATGTAGAATAACCTCTACAAGTACCCCCTCAATATCCTAGGTAAGGCCACTAAGGTCACCTCAATATACTCAATGCTCAGGTGGACAGTCGCAGGTGGGATTGACCGTATGGGTAGGGTAGAAAAGCCCGAAACTCTCGAAAGATCCCCCAGATACGAATACAATCCTGGAAATATCTCCGGTGCTACTCAGTTATGACTAGGGGTCATCCCAATCAATAACCGCTCACACTGCCTCGTGCTTAACTCCCTTTTGAGAGGAGGATCCTAAGAACACTGGTTATACCAAGGATTTCACACACTCACCTGGAAAGACACCTAGATGTTGTTGTTTAGTGATCTTGGAGAACTGAC
Source organism: Pseudotsuga menziesii (assembly GCA_001517045.1). Taxonomy (NCBI): domain Eukaryota; kingdom Viridiplantae; phylum Streptophyta; class Pinopsida; order Pinales; family Pinaceae; genus Pseudotsuga; species Pseudotsuga menziesii. Next base: position 387,945 of record LPNX010393608.1, read on the forward strand.
TTACAATGAACTATTCCAAGATCCTAAAACCTAAGCTTGTTGGTTCACCCTAGAAAAGAGAAGAGTGTAATTCATTTTAATTTAGCGTCTAGGATGCATTCGAATTGGAAACGGTTTTTGTTGGATATATTTTTCCAGTAAAGAAAAGAAAAATAAAATGCTTTTATTGTAAAGAAAACAAAGCAAAAGCAAAGAATAAGAAACAACAATCCGAGAGAATTTATAAATTCTCTCTGGTATTGATTGAGCTTGTGCCTACTTGGATGTCTGTCTGTGATGCAGAGATTTATTTGTTCACTTTGAGCTTGTGCCTACTTGGATGTCTATGATGTAGAGATTTATTCATTCAATTCTTTCTTCATATGTAATATAGAGATTTGTTCATTCACTTCTTTCTTCATATGACGACTTGAAGTCATCAAGTGTAGTCTCTATTATTTATTAATTTCTTTGCTAGGAGAATATTGGAATGCATGTTTTAATGACAGATTTATTCATTCACTTCTTTGTTCATATGACGACCTGAAGTCATCAAGTGAATTCATCAAGTGCAGTCTCTATTATTTATTAATTTCTCTACTAGGAGAATATTGGAATGCATGTTTGCTCATTAAAGGTTGTTTTACTAATTTTCTAGCTTCATTTTACAAATCTCTCTTGATCTCTGTAAACTTTAATTTCTAGAATGCATTGAAACGGTTTTTGTCAAGCATGCCTTTTCGATAAATAAAAGAAAAGCAAAAAGAATAAAGAAAGTAAAAGCAAAGAGTAAGCAATGGTAATCATCTAAAGGAAATTGAGAGTATTTATAAGTTCTGTTTGGTATTGATTAAGCTTGTGCCTGCTTGGATGTCTGTGATGCAGAGCTTTATTCATTTAATCTTTTCTTCATCGGATGATTTGAAGTCTCTGTTATCTATTAATTGAGATTGGATGTAGAAGTTTGTGGATGTATGGTAAAAATTGAGTTTGGATATATAAAAGTTCCCTTTTTTGGTTGGATGTATGTGATGAAGTGTTTTTTTTTATTAGCTTCTTTTTTTCATCTGAAAAGACTTGAACTCATCAAGTGTGGTTTCCACAATGTCAATGGAGAGGTTTCCATTACTTTTTTGCTTCTTTATATTTATTTTTATGTAGCTTTTAATTTACTAATAAAAGATTTAGCAGAATATTGGAATGTATATTTACTCAATAGAAGTTGTTTCATTACTTTTCTGGTTTATTCTTGATCACTGTAACCTTTAATTTTCCAGGATGCATATGACCATAAATATTCCAATGCTTACTTTTAGAGCTATAATTTATTGATGAAAATTAATGCGTTGCTCATTAACAGATTACAATATGGAAGGATTTTATCTCACCATTGGCTGATGAATTTTTAGTTGTTAATGCTCTTTCTCAGGATGGACAGTCCTGGGAACAATTTTAGTTGTTAATGCTCTTTCTTCTTGGAAAATAAGGCAGTAGGTTCAAATTTGGCTTTTGCAGTAGGCTCTAGCCATCATGAGGTCAAAGAATATAACATATAGCTCCATTCGGGAGATAATCCATTTGTGAGCAAGAAACGAAGAACGTGGAAATTAAATGTGTTGTTGATCAATAGATTACAATGCAACAGTGTCAGGATTTTTTTTCGATTGAGTAAATTGCATGATGTGAATTTAATTTTTTTTGTTTACTACTCTCTTAGAGGTGGAATCTGGAGGAGGTATGATGGAAAAGTTATTTATTTCTTTTTTATAGTGGTTTTTGTTTGTTAGTCTATTTTTCATTTTTCATTTTCTTCTTCTCATTATGCATAAGGCCTATTTTATAGGGATGTATCTCTAAGCCTTCGTTGTTTGCTAATATATTTATGTAGGGATGTATCTCTAAGACTTCGTTGTTTTCTAATGTATTTATGACCTTATGCGTAATTTATGAGCTGTTGTATTTATGAGGAAACGTGCAGCAACGTGGCATTGGCATTGGCAACGTACAACAACGTAGGCATACCTGTTCCGTCACAATTGTTGTTATTACTGGTGGTGGGGAATTCGTGGAGCTTTCCTCGACTGGAGAATTGCACTCATTAGACCCCCACTGGGCTTGACGCTATGAACCCTATTCTTGATCTCTATATTTCCACACCTGGTTTCTTGATCCAAGAATAAAACTAGAAGGTCCAATAGATATCCTCACAAAAGCTAAAGAGTATATGAACAGTGGAACAAAACGACATATACAACAATAGAACGGCTTATACATCATATACAGCAATAGAACGACTTATATAAAATATACAACGGTGGATTTTATGTGAACACTGGAATAGAACGACATATACATAAACAACGCCTGGTACATCTGCGTGTCTCAAATTCTGTAAATACATGATTATTAATTTTGTGGACGTTTTCATTCCATGTTGTATTTTTTTGTGTTATGCATGATAGAGCTTAAATTCAATTCTGATAGCGGTTAGTGGAGGGTTTTATTTCCCAATTTTATGGTATGCAAATATTTGAAAAAACAATTTTCAAATTTAATTATTTAATGCCATCAAACTGTGCTTTTCTTCTTATACAAAAGTCTAATAAACTTAGAATTACATTTCAGCCCTGAACTTCCCTAATTGAAAAAGATAAAAACATTAGCATGATATATATGTATGTACCTGAATAGTAGTTTTTCCATGCTTTTAAGCAATCTTTTTAATAACAGGGTTATCCATAATACCATTTGAACCTTGTGCGTTCGGGGAGCCTCCAAGAGGAGACCATGCCCTCACGTGAATGTTCTCCTTGCTGCAATAATCTCTCAACTTTTTCTGTTGCCATAGTGGATGCATATCCACCTGTTAAAATAGTGTTGCCATGAAACCCCAATTTGTAAAGCAAACAAAATCAAATATCACATACCAAAACACATTGCAAGCTCTGTGATCAAAACATGAGTAACTTACCTGACTGATAGTAAGAGGAATCTTGGCATGGCTTAACAGATCTCCAATCTTCTTATAAGAAAAGTTACTCACACCAATGGCTTTCATGAACCCTAGATTAACACATTGTTCCATGCCTTGCCATGTAGACTCAAGAATGAACTGCCCTTCACTAAATGTTCTGCAATGTTAAGAAGGTCATCATGGAAGATTGTTTCTGCAAACGTTTAGTGGTGTTTCTATGATATTTAATTGTAATGAAAACTAGCAACAACCACATTAAATTAATTAATGTGTCTGAATATGTCGATAGGCGTAAATTTAAGCACATATTATAGAAAAAAACATTAATATAAAAAGTATGTGCCTAAATTTACGCCTATCGGCATATTCAGACACATTAATTAATTTAATGTGGTTGTTGCTAGTAACGGGTGGGCCCATAGGCATATCTCCAAAATAATAATAATTTATTATGTTACAATTAATTATTATACTTTTATTTTTTATTATTAATATTGATAAATTAATATTTTAATTGATTATCATATAATAATTATTTAATTATTTAAATATTATTATTTAATAAATACTATTAATTATAATTAAATCCAAATATAAATACACTATTAATTAATTAATTAATGTGTGATAATAATATTATATATCATAACACTTAGGGTTATATCATAATGCATAGGAGACATAACCATTAGATTAGTTTATAGATTGTGATAAGTTGAATGATGAGCATTTGATTAGTTTTAATTCATGGTTAATATTTGATTTAACAACGACTATGGTTGTATATAGAGATGTTTTTTCAATTGAATGATGATGATACCCAAGAAAACCTTTCAAATATAAAATAACAACATAAAATGTATTTATGTTTTAAAATAAAAATATAAACTCTAAATAAAAATTATTAATTATTAATTCATTAATATTATCTAAATATAAACTATAAAACAATTTCTTTTATAATCGATTATAGTTATTTAATAGTTATTTAATGATAAGCAATATATTTAGTTGTAAAAATCTAAAATCCAAACCATTTATTTATTAATCAAAATTATTAACTATTATTAGTATATATGATATTAATTGAACTTATAAAAAAATCATAATTAATTATAAATAATATAGTTCAATTATATATATATATATTGATGTTATATATATTTTGATGTTATCTAGTGATATTGACAATTAACGGGTTAATAAAAAGAATAAAAAATAATTTTATTATAATAATTAAACATCCGAAGACATCCAAAGACACATTACTAATGTGTCACATCTTGGGGATTGTCGCAATGTGACATAACCCTAGACAAATATCAGAATGTGACATAACCCTTGATGAATGTCGCTAATGTAACATAAACTGTGTTAAACGTCACAATGCGACATAACGCTTATTAAATGTCCACTATCACATTATTAATGTGTCACATCTTTGGTTGTGTTGACATATACCAACCAAACACTATAATAAACCATGGGTTAACGTCGTAATCTGATATAACCCTTGATCACATCGCAACGAAATGTAAATCTTGAAAAGCATTACAATGCGACATACATTCTACATTACTATGTAGAATGTGGATGGTTTAAACCATTTCTTTTGTCAAACGTCTATGTATATATATATATAT
>LPNX010393608.1:392724-422572 GCA_001517045.1 Pseudotsuga menziesii
GTCAAACGACTATATATATATATAATTCTTAAAGAAATTTTCTAAACATCTAGACAGACATTATTAATGTGTCAAATATTGGGCATTATCGCAATGTGACATAACCCTTAACAAATATCACAATGTGACACAACCCTTGATGAATGTCGCTAATATAATATAACATGTGATAAACATCACAATGCGACATAATTGCCATGTTGCATTATGGCTATGTTGAGTAATGTGGTAATGTGACAATATGTAAGTCATTGTAATGTTGCACAATGATTAGGTGTAGTGAAATTTTTAGGTGTTAATTCTGTTTTGACATAAACAAAGGGTTATGTTCGATTGCGTCGTTTCTGTATGAATATATTGTATTATGGTTATGTTAATTAATGTGGTTCATTGCATTACAACATTAAAAGTAATTTAATAAGACAAATATATGTTTAATTTATGAAGTGCTATGGTGGATTATCATAGTGAGTGAGCATCAAGTTGAATTGTGACGTTGCTCTATGGTCATGATGGTTACTGGATTTTTGTTACATGATGCCATTAATTAAATTGTTTTGTAGTAGTTGGGTTTAGTTTTATTTTGAATTTCTTTTTGCATTCTGAAATCGATGAAGGGCTATCTTGGATTTTGATGTTCATTGCTGCTTATGGTGTCTGGTGACATGCGGTGTATAGAAAGTCATCATAAATTACATTATCGTTAGTTATGTTGTTTTCATTTGAACAAGGGGTGAATGTCAATTGTGGAGCAAATATGGAATATCTTTGTTATTTCAAGTGGGAATAATTGTTATATAATCTACAATGTTTGTACTGAAATGTTTTCGTAGACTGGAATGCTGCAACAGTTGTTTAATTGATGTGAAACTAAATTATTTTCTAAGCAGTTTCAGTTCCATATATTTTATTATTCGTGATATTTATGAAAAAAAAAATTCTTAAACGAATACAAAAAGTAACAATTTCAATATAATAGTAAGCAATGCATCCATGAATATGATGTAAATGAATGTATGGATTGTTAAAATGAGGAAATCTAGGAATTTAATTGCAACAATTACATATATTATTTAAATTGTTACTTGAGAAAGTGAAATATTGGATTGATTATTTAAATTGTAATTTGAGCAACTGATATATGCAATTGTTGAAAAACCTTTGACATTACGTCAACTTAGTACGGAAAGTCATCATAAATTACCTTATCGTCAGTTATGGAATATCTTTGTTATTTCAAGTGCAAAAAATGTGTTCTTTAATGTGTAATGTTTGTTATCATACCGAGTTGAAATTGAATGCTTTGTTTATTCATTTGTTGATAATGCAATCTTTTAGTGTGTGAGGGAAAGATATGTAATATTAGTTGTACTATTTAAAAGATGTAAAGTATTGTTTCCATTAAATTCTCGATATAGCCAATAAATTTTGATGTTATACAGTAAATAAATCTGTTTATTTTAGATCAAAAGAAATAAAAATAGTGATTTGAAGCAAAAACTCAAACATAGCCACTCCAAATTTCCATATCCTTTATAAAAAGCTTCATGGGCTAAAGACATGTTTTATTTAAAACCAAAACATACCAAAATTTGCACAAAGTGCAAAAACTAAAACATAGTTTTTTTACAAAGACTCATAAACCTATTGAATTACATGCCAAAATCCTACAGGGACTAAAACAATGTCAGAGGGAATGGGAGAAGATCATTGAATAAAACCATGCTTGGAGTTAGAGGAAAGAAATTCTTATACATGATAATGTTACTGCATTGATTGTTTGCTAGCAACGTGTTGTGCCCCTGCTCAACAGCCTTTAAAAATACATATTTTATCAAACAAAATCCCATTTTGTTTGATGAAATGTTCAAATTTTAAAGGGACAAATCAAATGCATCACCAACTACTGAAAGGGTGGTTTTCCTTGAGCTACTAATTCAGCAAGATTCAATGTTTTTAAACAACCTTTGTGAACTATATTAAATTAAAGAAATTACTACTATGAAGCTATTGTTTGGGTAGACTTATACTAGGAAAATCAAAGGATGAGTATAAATGATTCTCATAGTGGTTATTGTCATCCTAGTCTTGAATCTTATCCAAAAATATTATAAATCAATTTTATTGCTTGATTTCATTGTTATCATGGTTGATAAGTTTGAGATATTATAATGGTTGACCTTGGTATGATTTCTCGCATTACCATAGATATTATTGCATGGTTGTTTTGTTATGACTTTGGTAAAGCCTAGAGTTGTTGAAGACCAAATGTTTTACGTGCCATATCCGCCATATCCTTTGGTTTCAAACCCTAGTCGATGTTACCATACTAGTTTAATGCCGATTGTTATATGGTTTATATTCCAAAGTCTTGACTTCATGGTTAGTATTATGCTGTATCGTTTGCCACCTTTGAAGGGTAAGTTGAACTTACGGTAAGGATGATGTGCATTATGGTTTATCGTCAGATCAATCTATGCCATAACCTTCATTCTGATTCACCTATTGCGAAGCCGATATGTTATCATGACACTGGTACTGAATCCTGTCCATCACGTTTAAGACTTAGTACTTTCCCTCTATCGTGGCGGCTTGTAAATGGAACACTTGTTCTGTCTATAGCGAGAAGTATTGTATCAGTCACACCGGATTAATAATGATAACAGGAGTTATTTGGAGTCTTCGACCGTCATTCCTCGTTCATCAATTACCTCTCTGAGTGATAATGCTCTCGTCCATGCCGAAATTACAGGGGTGCAGTCCGCGTTCGTTCATGGCTTATTTTCCTTATCAGGGGTTTGAGTTTCATTACTCGTTCTTGCTCAGGCTTTATCCCGAGTGCTCATTATCTGGTTTTCTATCTTTTTTCGAGCTGTGGTACTTCTTTTGTGTGTGTTTACGTGCTTTGACACGGCCGTTCATGGCGCGTGTGGTGAGGGTAGAGCCTTGCGAAATGAAATTGCTGGATTCGAACCCTGAGCTGTCAGCAAAGGTTCAGGCCATTGGGTGGATGCCATTCATAAGTAAATTCTCTGATTCAAACCCCGAAGTCACAAGGGTTTTCGCTCTCTCCCTGGCTGATTATCAAGCTAAACTAGGTGACCTCCGTTTCAGGGTTGATGAAAGATCAGTGGCGCTCGCTATAGGTCTGTCACTAGAACGCGAGAAATGGTTTAAATATAAACACATGGATATAACAGAGTGGTGGCAGCTGCTTAAAAACCCCTGCCAGGATGTTTCATTTCGAATCAGGGTAGCTCGCAAGTGCTTCAAAAAGGAGTGGCGTATTGTTCTGGATTTGATCCACAGATATTTGACTTGCGAAGGCCGCCTGTCATCAGCGTATGTATATCATCTCAGGCTTATGTCTGCATTCATAGGTTTCCCGCTGAACTTACCTTATTATCTTTTTCATAGTCTGTTTAAGATGTCCAATACGATAAAAAAGGGTCCTAAACATGTCAGTCATAGTCTCTTCCACCATGGCTTAGTCCGTATGTTAATCGATAGGGAGTTGTCGAAGTCGAACCGGTCCTGGGATGAATTCGTTGAGTCCAATGGCTTTTCCTCTTTTTGTCACTGTATGTTTGATAACCCTGAGGAGTGCAACAAGCACAAAAAGCCAAGTTCAGTTTCGGTTTCTCCTCACATAAACCCTTGGCAAACCCTACTGCTTGTATGAGTCCTGAACCCTGCAGTGATTCTATTCCTGCTCCAGTGAGAAGTGTGGATACTCCCGCGGTTTCTAAACATGCGAGGGGATTCTCATCTCCGATTATGCCACAAAACAATACTGATAAAACTGGTAATCAAGGAAGAAACCGATCGAAGGCCAAGTTGGTGGGTAGATTCACCAGGAGTATGCCAAAAGGCCAGTCTGTCAAAACCCCCATGTCGGATAGCGCTCATATTGAGACTATGGTGATTGATGATGAAGCTGAAGATCCCAGTCTGCCTGTGAGTGATCAGTCTGTTGAGCATGAGTTCGATTTGAACCATGATCACGAAACTCATCCTGCGATTGATAAAGAAATACAGGTCGATCCTGTTATTGGTCATCCAACTAAAGAGAAGCATGTAAAGTCAAGCTCACTCGGTTTTTATGGCATTGATGGTATGATGCATCCTCTATTTGTTAACTTTCTTTTAGAGAAAATTTGCAGAATGGAGGAAAGGGTTAGTGAAGTAGCAGCAAATCATGATTTGATGAAGGCTGATAACGTTATGTTAAAGGAGAAAGTGGATGTGACTGATAAACAGCTCTTACGCTTGAAAAATCACAAGAATAAGTTGATCAGAAGAATTCTCAAACTGCAGGATGAGAATGATAAGAACGAAGAAAAGCTCCGAGAGCTTAATGCTCAGATTGCACTCATGTAGTTTAAGGTTCAGTCGCCGAGTCAGTCCAGTGGTGTGAACATCCAAGTTTTCAATGCGCCTGTAAATTTGTAATGTTGTTGGGTGTATTTGCTGTTAGTTCTTAATTTTGAAGTTTTGATGAATGACGATCAGGTTATTTCTGTACAGGTATTAATTCGTTTTATTTTTGTTTATTATATATTGTTTGTCATTTCGATTTTTGCATATGTGCTAATTATATCATTTTCGTGTGTTGTGATGTAGGCGATATGGTTACCGTTCGTGCTCAGATTTTGATGGTTGTCTGTTTTTGGATCATCACCCACATGATTGGAACGAATCGAATATCAGACTTTCTAGGTGTTGTTTCATCGTTGTGATTGTCGATTTTCATGGATCGAATCTTTATCGTTTCTTGCCGTTTTTACGTATATGGAAAAATGACATGTCTTACTTGTCATTTTTAATGGGAATTGGTTAGAGGATTCGATTTGGCTATATCTGGTTTTTAGGACTTTTTCTCTTTTGAGATTACATGTATTTAAGGGGAGATTGCATGTGGGTCAAGGGGGTCGATGGTTTATGGAAAAGAGATAACAAGACTGCAGTTTGATTTTTGGTGACTGGAGACAGCTTTCTGTTACCAGATACGATTTTTAAACTGGTGATAAAATTATATATATGTTTATGGTTTTATGCTCAACACATGTGTATGCTATCCATAGTCTTGTTACTGTTTTTCAATATTATACATGTTTGTCATAATCTCACTTTTGAAATTGTGCAAATATATTATTTTCAGGCTATTGACTCATGCTGAATATCGTTCTGTTAACAAATGCTATGTTGTAGATTAATGACTGTCATTGTTACGTACATGGCATGTGCCTGTTGCTTGATCTTGATAATTTCTAAATTTGTTTTGAAGATTGTCTGGATTATTGATAGTCATTGTTAACAGATCTGACTTCGGTTAATTCGTATTGCTCCTGATCAGGATAGTACATAGGTTTAGATAATATGTTCTTATTTTCTGATTAGTAAATTGCTTAAAAAATCTATTTCAATCAAATGTTCATACTCATTGTCATATGCAGAGTATTCTTTACATTATTGGTTTATGTATAGATGTATACAATGTATCTTTTTATTTTAACTAGTTAATAGTTGTTTAATTTTCTAACTTTATAAATTGATCTAACTTAGTTAATTAATACTGTAAATAATAACATTTATTAATATGTACGGGCATAGATACATATCTGATAATAACCAGTAGTGTTAGATCTTCTCTTAGATTGTTTACATAGTATAGACATTCAGGCTAACAGAGCCTTTAAACCTGTTGGGAACAACCATCCCAAACAGCTTGGAGCCTGCCCTAAGGATCCCGGTCTGGGTTGTCTCCCCTGTTGCATGCATAGTCATCTACGCCCGTCAACAATGGCGCTAGAAGGAGGGCCAGCCTAGGAAAATGGCTGATGAAAGAAACCCTGTAAACAAAGTTAATCAGCCTATCACCCCTCAAATACAGTCAACTGCACAATCACGCTCTCACCGTTCATCACGAGTGTATGAAACCCTAGTGAGCGACTCTGTTCGAAATCCGATCTCTCAGTTCAACTCTCCCAGTATTCACCTACCTGAAGAAATCGACCAGTATGAGCAAGCCATAAACGAATCTCGTAGAATTTTAACTAGGGATTATTCGAATCTCACCGGGCGCCAGCCCACTGAATTACCTCTTCCGTAGATTACCCGTCCTCGTACTCGTCATCCTAAATCTATTTCGGGAGAACAAGAACAGTCTTTAGGTGCCCTTCCCCATATTCACATACAACAATATCTAATAGGCACCAACCAACCTTCCTCTTCTTCAGGAACAATTTCCTCAGGAGGTTCTGGTCAGCCACCATCACCACCCCATTCACCTCCTATTCCTCAAACACCACCTTCACCACCTCCTACACCAAGGAACATGGCAGGTGTAAACGCTAATACTAATGCTAATATGCCATGGTTGGCTCAGGATGTAGTTGTTGTTCCAGGCGATCAGCATCCTTTGCCCAAACATCCTGAGAAGCTGTTGCCTAAATTCAACCCCGAGTCGAAAGAACCGGCTGAAGATCATGTCAAGAAGTTTATGATGGCGGTTCGGCTCTTAGATGTTGAATATGAAGACATAGTATGTCGGCTTTTCCCTTATACATTTGAGGGGAAAGCTTCAACATGGTACTTCTCACTTACAGCTGGTTCCATTACTAGCTGGAATGAATTCGACCTTGCATTCATGAACAAGTTTGGAGATGACAAGACTCCAGCAGTATTAGTGTTAGAACTGTCTAAGATTCGCATGGAACCTAAATAAAGGGTCAAAGATTTTAACCATCGTTTTTTAACTCTAAGAAATAGAATCCCTGCTACTTCAAGGCTGACTGAGGATGTCACCGTTGAATTTTACACTTCAGCCCTTCCTGGAAAAATAGCCATGTTTGTCAGACAAAAGGCTAAACTTACCCTCGCTGAAAACTTTGAAGAGGCAATTAAAGTCGAAAAGGATTTGACTGCCACAAAGGAAAATCTCGGAGTAGATACTGATTCAGCATCTTCTTCTCGGAAGAAGACTGATAGTCCTGGCAAAAATGCAGCAAGCACTGACAAAAGAGGTAAAGATGCCTTAGATCTAGACAGTCTCCAAAGAGTTATTAAAAAACTGTCTAATGAAATCATTGATTTAAAAAAGGGCACTTCTGAAAACACCCCAAACAAAGAGCTTCCTAAACAGTTCTTCAGGAGACCTTTTCAAAATCCAGCTGCGAAACAAACTCCACCCTCTGAAGCCAACAGTATTGAGGAAATTAACAGTTTCCTCAAATTAATAGTTTCAGATCTAGAAACATTTACTGAAAATGAAACTCAGTCTTCTGGACAGAGTTCTCAAGATAACCAAAACACAGATGATAGCAATGGTGACAAACCACCCCATGTCATCAGTCATTTCTGGGATACCTCAGAATTGACCGATGACGAAGATGTGGCTGTTGTCAATGTAAATCAACACTAGTATAACACCAGAAGTAAGAAAGACCAGCCCCCAGGTGAACCTTCTACAACTGCTACAGATAATAGTTTAGCCGTCAAAAACAAAGATCAGCCTGCAAATATTAAATCTGCCCACTCCCTTGAGTTAGAATATGACATGATTGAAGATTTAAAGAAAAGCAGAGCAAACATCTCGCTCTATGAGCTTCTCAAGCTACCTGTGATTCGGGAGAAAGTGATGCAAGGAGTTTCCCCAAGTAAAACTGGTAAAGCTCCTTCCAATCAAAATAGTTCTGTCAATACTAAGGATAGCTCAAAAAAATCTTCAGTCAATGCATCATCTATAGGCAAGAAATATGATTCTTCAACCCTGCTGTTTTTACTTACATTTGAAATTTTTAATCGTAAAGTACATAACTGTATGATAGACTCAGGGGCCTCCAAAAATGTAATGCCTTACTCTGTATGTAAAAAACTTAATGCTGTCCCTGAACCTTGTGATACAAGTATTGTACAGCTTGATCGTTCAAACGTAAAAGTAATAGGTAGGTTGAAGCAGGTGCTGATAAGGTTAGCTTTGAATCCTCAAGTTCACTTTATCATCGATATAATTGTTGCTGAAATCCCAGAAGCATATGGTTTATTTCTTAGCAGGGATTGGTCAGAAAAGCTCGATGGATATTTTGCGACAGACTGGTCACACTTATGGATATCTCATAACGGTCGCCCGAATAAGATCAAAATCGATCGAGAACGGTATATGAAGCATACTGTCACTGAAATTGATGACTCAAATGAACCTGTCTTGTTCACTGATACCATAATGGGTAACTACATGGATGACTCATTTTTTGGGAACTTGGAAGCTGAAATTTCAGAAATTCCAGATTCAAATCAGCAGTCTGAAATTTGCCATTTTACACAAGTCCCAGCTGAAATTCCAGTTCCAGATACACCACATTTAGATCTCAACGACGGTCTTTGGTCTCTTTACTTTGACGGTTCTAATTCAAAAGAAGGAGCTGGTGTAGGGTGCTTGCTTATAGATCCTTATGGGGAAAGGTATTTCATTGCTTGCAGGTTAGAATTCGATTGCACCAATAACATCGCTGAATATGAAGCCCTCATTCAAGGGCTGAAGAAAGTGATCGATTTGGGAGCCAAAGCCTTGGTAGTCTTAGGAGATTCTAAGATCATTGTTTGACAGGTACGTAATACAATACACTGCATAGCTGGACACCTGAGAAATTATCAGGCTGAGGTATGGAATTTACTATTAGCATTTGAAGCATTTAACATAAGTTCCATCCTGCATTATCTAAATTAGGAAGCTGATATTTTAGCTAATGTTGCTTCCAGGTTAATTCCATCTGAAGGAATGCTTACTGATGCTTTCTCGGTTGAATTGCTGTTCAGACCTTCTATACCTGACAACATAGCAAAATGGAGAGTCTTCAATGATGACGAGTAGTTGATCGATTTTCTGACCTTGAAGGATACTTTTAAGGATGGGTTTTTGGAGGAAATGACTCACGATGAGGATCTATATAATTTTGTGGTAATCCATAAGCCTTGCTCAATTCAAGAATCTCTCAATCAGGTTAGTGCTCTTCCCAGATCAGTAATCAAACTTGAGAAATTCTATGACTTAAAGGATAAATTTAAAGCTGCAAGGAATTGTAAAACTAATAGCTCCATCACGCAATCTGACATTGTAAATCTAGGAACTGTGCACAACCCTCAGTGTGTAAATCTAGGCAGTACATCTACCGCCCAGGAAAAGACAGCCTTCATTAAACTCTTCAACGAGTTCAAAGACATATTTGCATGGACGTACGACGACTTGAAAACATTTGACCCTAATATAATGCAACATGTCATTCCTATGAAACCAGAGGCTAAGCCTTTCCAACAAAAATTGAGGAAAATGCATCCCAGCCTAGAACTAGCTGTCAAGAAGGAGCTGAATAAACTCCTTGTCGCCAGAATAATTTTCCTGGTTCGGCATGCACAGTGGGTAGCAAATCTTGTACTCATGAGGAAGAAAAATGGTGACATCAGGTTATGTGTCGACTTTCGAAACTTGAATAAGGTTTCAGATAAGGACAATTATCCTGTCCCTCCAATGGAGAAAATCCTGCAACAGGTCTCTGGATCTGAAATGTTTTCACTACTAGATGGTTTTTCAGGATACAACCAAGTGTTGGTATCCAAAGCTGACCAGTTGAAAACAACTTTTAGGACTCCTTGGGGAACCTATGCATATAGGAAGATGCCATTTGGTCTCATAAATGCCAGAGCAACATTTCAGAGGGCAATGGACATCGCCTTCAGAGGTCTGATCGGTAAGTTTGTTGTTATTTATCTTGATGATATTACCGTCTTTTCAAAAAACAGAACTGATCATTTAACTCATCTCAGGAGAGTTTTCGAGCGTTGCAGGAAGTATGGGATTTCCCTAAATCCTAAGAAATCTATTTTTCAATCACAGAAGGTAAGTTGTTGGGTTTTGTTGTTTCTAAACAAGGCATCGATATTGAACCAGAACGTACCCGTGCTATATCACAGATTTCGATGCCTCACTCAAAAAAGTCTATGCAGTCGTTTCTTGGAAAGATAAATTTTGTTTCTAGATTTATTCCTGGGTTTACGAAAATTGTTAGGCCGCTTCAGAAAATGATAAAAAAGGATGCTGATGTTAAATGGTCTACTGATGAGAAGCAATCTTTTCATGACATCTTAAAAGCTATTGGTGAAGCTCCTACTCTAACTAGCCCAGATTTTTCCAAACCTTTCATTTTGTATACGTTTGCTTCTGATTCTTCTTATGCTGCTGTTCTGACACAGAAAAACCAGGAAAATAATGAAGCTCCTATCGCTTTTACGAGTTCTGGTCTGAACGGTGCATAATTAAATTACCCAGAAGTAGACAAGCAAGCTTTCGTTGTTTTCAAATATGTTAAACATTTCAGGCCTTACTTGCTGAAGTCCCACACCAAAGTCATTGTACCATATTCTGCAGTTAGAAATCTTTTGGTACAAAAGGATCTTGGTGAAAAAAGAGCACATTGGGTCACATCACTTCAGGAATACGACCTGGAAATAAAACCTTTAAATATTGTTAGGGGACAAGGACTTTGCAAGCTAGCAGCTAGGTATGCAGACAATTCTGAACCAGATATGCACTTCTTTAGTGAACCTTCTTTATTTGAAAGGGAAGTTTTTTCGATCTCCACTCCTCCTGATTCTTGGTATGACGATATTAAGTTCTTCTTATTGCATGGGACCGCCCCTGAACATTTAGACCCACGTCATAAGAGGGCTTTGAGATTGAAATCTGCACCTTATCAGCTTATTGATAATATTTTGTTTAGAAATAATTTCGAAGGAGTTCTCCTTCGTTGTCTAGAAGGACATGAGGCTGATAATGTGTTATCTCAACTACATGCAGGACCGGCCGGAGGACACTTTAGCGGAGAAACCACTACCCATAAGATACTTAAAGCTGGGTATTACTGGCCCACATTGTTCAAAGACGCATATTCTTTCGCCAGGAAGTGCCAAGAGAGTTAGAGAGCAGGAGGTAGACTCAAGAAGGCAGCGTTACCCCTCCAGCCGGTTATTATCGAAGTCCCATTTCAGCAATGGGGTCTGGATATTGTTGGCCCAATCACACCAGCCTCTTCACAGCAGCATAAATACATTCTCACAACCACAGACTACTTCACTAGATGGGTTGAAGCTATCCCTTTGTGAGTAGTTAATTCGGAACAGGTGATATATTTCCTTGATTCTTTTATTATTACCAGATTCGGTGTTCCTGAATCTCTGATTTTTGACAATGCAACTTATTTCTCCTCTGTTAAATTAACTGAGTATGCATTGGAAAAGGGAATAAAATTAAAGTATTCTGCTAACTACTACCCTCAGGGTAATGGGTTAGCAAAATCTTCTAATAAAAATTTGATCAATATTCTGAAACGTACTGTGGCTAACCATCATAGGAATTGGCATACTGCTCTGTCAAATGCTTTGTGGGCTGACAGAGTGACCCCCAAAGCTGCTATAGGAAACTCTCCCTTTTTCTTAGTATATGGCAAGGAAGCTATTTTTCCTCCTCACTTGTTCTTACCCTCTTTACAGCTCTCCCAGTCGGTGCAGGAGACACCATGTTTTGCCATGGAGCATCGAATTAACACCTTGCATAAACTGGAGGAAGATAGGGAGTTGGCTAGGAAAAAGTTTGAAAAACACCAGCAGACCGTGAAGTGTTGGTTTGACCTAAGAAAATCAGTCAGTCGGGATTTGGAAGTAGGTGACTTAATCCTGAAATGGGACAAGGAACACGAAGATAAAGGAAAACATACGAAGTTCCAATGCCTGTGGCTGGGACCATTTATTATTACAGAAAAACTTGGTCCTAGCACTTTCAGGTTACAAACATTGGAAGGTGACATTGACAACCTTCCAGTAAATGGTCACCTAATTAAAAGATATTTTTGCTGATCCCCCTCAAGGGATCATCATGTATATACCTGGTGTGGTGTGCTTGCTTGGAAGATTTTATTTCCTTTACTTTTGATTTGTTTGTATTTTCCCATATTTATTTGTTGTTTTGCTTGTGTGTTTTCAGCCTGATCAATTCATCAAACCTCAAACTGATGACTGATTCCAACTTCTGTAATTTATCTGTAAATCATGCACAAAGACATTACTATCCTTAAACTGTCATTCTGTTTTACTTCTTGAACAGAGAATGGTGTTTTCATCGTTCTAGATCTTACCAGAATTTTTTTAACCATGTTAATAGTAATTAATTATATCAGTTTCTACAAAGATTTTCCTAAAGGGATTGGGACAGTACTTGGTAAAGTTATCTATTTAAATATTTTACGCCATCCCTTCTCGGAAAGAGGATCAGATTTGCCTCCCTATCTGCTAAGATAGTCTAATTTGAGATTAACAATAATTACGTTCTGGACAAGGATGGACTGGAACATTTGCAAAAAACAATCTGAAGGACAGAAGGTCTCATGACGAGCTGATCTGCTCAGGATCATAGGTTTGCATTCAGTAACATTGTCGTCTCCGGTCACCAAGCCTAGGAAATGACCTTTGGACAGAAAACTCTGAGGGGTGAAAGGTCTCATCACGAGCCGGTTCATTTTACTGTAATGTAGACTGGTGACTGACATGGTTACTATTTGGTTACCAGGCCTGAACCATGGCCTTTATGAGTAATAAAATTAAAAGAAAATAAAGGTAACAGTCCACCCCGACCAGAATTGTATATTTATAACTAGCAGATGGGATATTGGCATTCTGTGGGTTTTGAAGCAACCCTGTCGAGGCTATGGACGCCTGCTGGCAGCAGGGCTATGCTTGTGGTATCGAGATTTTATTCTTTAAAACTAAGCCATTTTACTGTTTTACTCTTTAAGGACTGATTTTTGTTAGAGATCTGATAATTATCAAACAAATGACTGAAACTGTAATTTTCTGGTAATTTTTAGAACTGTGAAATACTTGAATCTGTTTGAGATGTTAAAATAGTGTTTTCTGTACAATGGCTCATATTAAGGATTTAATTTCTTTGCTCGCATGATTTCAGGTCATAGAACAGAGATAACTGTTCCGCCCAGCAAGTCGCCATCTGTTGTTCCCCTGCTCAACAGCCTTTAAAAAGACATATTTTATCAAACAAAATCCCATTTTGTTTGATAAAATGTTCAAATTTTAAAGGGACAAATCCAATGCATCACCAGCTACTGAAAGGGTGGTTTTCCTTGAGCTACTGATTCAGCAAGATTCAATGTTTTTAAACAACCTTTGTGAACTATATTAAATTAACGAAATTACTACTATGAAGCTATTGTTTGGGTAGACTTATACTAGGAAAATCAAAAGATGAGTATAAATGATTCTCATAGTGGTTATTGTCATCCTAGTCTTGAATCTTATCCAAAAATATTATAAATCGATTTTATTGCTTGATTTCATTATTATCATGGTTGATAAGTTTGAGATATTATAATGGTTGACCTTGGTATGATTTCTCGCATTACCATAGATATTATTGCATGGTTGTTTTGTTATGACTTTGGTAAAGCCTAGAGTTGTCGAAGACCAAATGTTTTACGTGCCATATCCGCCATATCCTTTGGTTTCAAACCCTAGTCGATGTTACCATACTAGTTTAATGCCGATTGTTATATGGTTTATATTCCAAAGTCTTGACTTCATGGTTAGTATTATGCTGTATCGTTCGCCACCTTTGAAGGGTAAGTTGAAATTACGGTAAGGATGATGTGCATTATGGTTTATCGTCAGATCAATCTATGCCGTAACCTTCATTCCGATTCACCTGTTGCGAAGCTGATATGTTATCATGACACTGGTACTGAATCCTGTCCATCACGTTTAAGACTTAGTACTTGCCCTCTATCGTGGCGGCTTGTAAATGGAACACTTGTTCTGTCTACAGCGAGAGGTCTCGTATCAGTCAAACCGGATTAATAATGATAACAGGAGTTATCTGGTGTCTTCGACCGTCATTCCTCATTAATCAATTACCTCTCTGAGTGATAATTCTCTCGTCCATGCTGAAATTACAGGGGTGCAATCCACGTTCGTTCATGGATTATTTTCCTTATCAGGGGTTTGAGTTTCATTACTCTTTCTTGCTCAGGATTTATCCCGAGTGCTCATTATCTGGTTTTCTATCTTTTGCCGAGCTGTGGTACTTCTTTTGTGTGCGTTTACGTGCTTTGACACGGCCGGTCATGGCGGCCGGTCATGGCACCTGTGGTGAGGGTAGAGCCTTGCAAAATGAAATTGCTGGATTCAAACCCTGAGCTGTCAGCAAAGGTTCAGGCCATTGGGTGGATGCCATTCATAAGTAAATTCTCTGATTCGAACCCCAAAGTCACAAGGGTTTTCACTCTCTCCCTGGCTGATTATCAAGCTGAAGTAGGTGACCTCCATTTTAGGGTTGATGAAAGATCAGTGGTGCTCGCTACAAGTCTGTCACTAGAAGGCGAGAAATGGTTTAAATATAAACGCATGGATATAACAAAGTGGCGGCAGTTGCTTAAAAACCCCTGCCAGGAGGTTTCATTTCGAACTGGGGTAGCTCGCAAGTACTTCAAAAAGGAGTGGCGTCCTCTTCTGGATTTGATCCATAGATATTGGACTTGCAAAGGCCGCTTGTCATCAATGTACGTATATCATCTCAGGCTTATGTCTGCATTCATAGTTTTCCCGCTGAACTTACCTTATTATCTTTTGCATAGTCTGTTTAAGATGTCTAATGCGATAAAAAAGGGTCCTAAACATGTCAGTCATAGTCTCTTCCACCATGGCTTAGTCCGTATGTTAATTGATAGGGAGTTGTCGAAGTCGAATCGGTCCTGGGATGAATTCATTGAGTCCAATGGCTTTTCCTCTTTTCGTCACTGTATGTTTGATAACCCTGAGGAGTGCAACAAGCACAAAAAGCTAAGTTCAATTTCGGTTTCTCCTTCACATAAACCCTTGGAAAACCCTACTGCTTGTATGAGTCCTGAACCCTGCATTGATTCTATGCCTGCTCCAGTGAGAAGTGTGGATACTCCCACGGTTTCTAAACGTGTGAGGGGATTCTCATCTCCGATTACGCCACAAAACAATACTGATAAAACTGGTAATCAGGGAAGAAACCGATCAAAGGCCAAGTTGGTGGGTAGATTCACCAGGAGTATGACAAAAGGCCAGTCTGTCAAAACCCCCGTGTCGGATAGTGCTCATATTGAGACTGTGGTGATTGATGATGAAGCCGAAGATACCAGTCTGCCTGTGAATGATCAGTCTGTTGAGCATGAGTTCGATTTGAACCATGATCATGATACTCATCCTGTGCTTGATAAAGAAATACAGGTCGATCCTGTTATTGGTCATCCAACTAAAGAGAAGCATGTAAAGTTAAGCTCACTCGATTTTTATGGCATTGATGGTATGATGCATCCTCTATTTGTTAACTGTCTTTTAGACAAAACTCACAGAATGGAGGAAAGGGTTAGTGAAGTAGCAGCAAATCATGATTTGATGAAGGCTCATAATGTTATGTTAAAGGAGAAAGTGGATGTGACTGATAAACAGCTCTTACGCTTGAAAAATCACAAGAATAAGTTGATCAGAAGAATTTTCAAACTGTAGGATGAGAATGATAAGAACGAAGAAAAGATCTGAGAGCTTAATGCTCAGATTGCACTCATGCAGTTTAAGGTTCATTCGCCGAGTCAGTCCAGTGGTGTGAACATCCAAGTTTTCAATGCGGCTGTAAATTTGTAATGTTGTTGGGTGTATTTGCTGTTGGTTCTTAATTTTGAAGTTTTGATGAATGACGATCAGGTTATTTCTGTACACGTATTAATTCATTTTATTTTTGTTTATTATATATTGTTTGTCATTTCGATTTTTGCATATGTGCTAATTATATCATTTTCATGTGTTGTGATGTAGGCGATATGGTTACCGTTCGTGCTCATATTTTGATGGTTGTCTGTTTTTGGATCATCACCCACATGATCGGAACGAATCGAATATCATACTTTCTAGGTGTTGTTTCATCGTTGTGATTTTCAATTTTCATGGATCGAATCTTTACCGTTTCTTGGCGTTTTTACGTATATGGAAAAATGACATGTCTTACTTGTCATTTTTAATGGGAATTGGTTAGAGGATTCGATTTGGCTATCTCTGGTTTTTAGGAATTTTTCTCTTTTGAGATTACATGTATTTAAGGGGAGATTGCATGTGGGTCAAGGGGGTCGATGGTTTATGGAAAAGAGACAACAAGACTGCAGTTTGATTTTTGGTGACTGGAGACAGCTTTCTGTTACCAGATATGATTTTTAAACTGGTGATAAAATTATATATATGTTTATGGTTTTATGCTTAACACATGTGTATGCTATCCATAGTCTTGTTACTGTTTTTCAATATTATACATGTTTGTCATAATCTCACTTTTGAAATTGTGCAAATATATTATTTTCTGGCTATTGACTCATGCTGAATATCGTTCTGTTAACAAATGCTATGTTGTATATTAATGAATGTCATTGTTACGTACATGGCATGTGCCTGTTGCTTGATCTTGATAATTTCTAAATTTGTTTTGAAGATTGTCTGGATTATTGATAGTCATTGTTAACAGATCTGACTTCGGTTAATCCGTATTGCTCCTGATCAGGATAGTACATAGGTTTAGATAATATGTTCTTATTTTCTGATTAGTATATTGCTTAAAAAATCTATTTCAATCAGATGTTCATACTCATTGTCATATGCAGATTATTCTTTACATTATTGGTTTATGTATAGATGTATAAAATGTATCTTTTTATTTAATCTAACTTGTTAATAGTTGTTTAATTTTCTAACTTTATAAATTGATCTAACTTAGTTAATTAATACTCTAAATAATAACATTTATTAATATGTACAGGCATAGATACATATCTGATAATAACCAGTAGTGTTAGATCTTCTCTTAGATTGTTTACATAGTATAGTCATTGAGGCTAACAGAGCCTTAAAACCTATCGGGAACAACCATCCCAAACAGCTTGGAGCATGCCCTAAGGATCCCGGTCTGGGTTGTCTCCCCCGTTGCGTGCATAGTCATCTACGCCCGTCAACACAATGGTAGACGGTGATTTGGAAGCGATGATCTTTCATCAACTGCTAAATGAGTAACACTGCAAGTTTCCAAATCATAGTATATGAATGGAATTTCAGCATTCTTGCACATCAGTATAGAATTTCCAACTGCTTGGAATGGTACATAGTTTAAACAATGTCTATTTATATTTCTTGTCATACCTTGTAAAAGGGTCCATCTTAACCCTTTACCATCCTCAAAATGACTATCTGTTTGTTGAACACAATGTTGAGCACGTTTGAAATCCTGGATTTCATCTATGCACCATATACTTGTAAAACCATCATTCACAAGACATATTAATCGGTTGCAGTGTAAGGTCAGACACATAGATTGTTTCCTATGCCCTGTGTAAATTGAATGCATACCCCATATATTCATTTCAATATTCAGGGAGTACATTCTGTACACATATGAGGCACCTTCTTCAGAAGTTATTTTCACATGCAACCAATAATTTTTTCCTTTATAAAAAATAGCATCTTTAGGAGCAGTAGGTTCACCATCAGCACCAATTATTTCTCTCCAAACTCTTTGGATATTGCTACAGATAAGAAATTTAGGACCGTGTTCAGTACGCTAATGACATACAAGCATCCATCCATGTTTTTGTTGACTAGCGTTGCCTATCAGAGAAAAGAAACCATAGTCTCCTATATCAATAATTCCTATATTTGAGAAACGCTTTATGAATGGATTTACGATGTAATAATCCTTATGCCCTCATAGAGGACAATGTTTTGAGAGAAAAATGATTGAACCAACTGTACATTCAATCGTATATCTATATTCTGGATAAGGGACATGCAACAAAGATGTATTTCCTATACGATTGATAAACTTATATACAAAATGGTTTTGATACTGTCCCAATAGTTCAATTAGAATCCCAGTTTCTGTTATATTGTTATTTTTCCAAGCACTAACAAAAGATGGCCTGGACAATAGCTCTTCACAATGTTTAGAGATTGATCGCAAATGAACCAATGTTGAAAATGGCACCCATAGGAGAATCATCTCTAGAAACTCGAGTGGTAGTAAACTCCAAATGCTCGGATCCATTTGCAATTAACTAAAAAAAATATTAAAAATACATAGTTATTACCAACAGAAACATAATAAATTATAAAAATAATTTCTTTGCATAACACAGACATAGTAGAACATAACCATGAACCAATGTGAGAAGACACCATAACCATCAATGAACATCATAATCCAAGATAACCCTTCATTGATTTCAGAATGCAAAAAAAAATTGAAAATAAAAATAAACCCAACTACTACAAAACAATTTAATTAATGGCATCATGTAACAAAAATCCAGCAACCAACATTACCATATTCCAACAGAAACATAACAAATCATAAAAATAATTTCTTTGAATGAACACACAAAGCTATTTAACCTACTCATAAATAACATTAAAAAATACATAGTTACTACCAATAGAAATATAATAAATTATAAAAATAATTTCTTTGCATAACATAGACATAGTAGAACATAACCATGAACCAATGGCACAAGACACCATAAGCACCAATGAACATTAGAATCCAAGACAACCCTTCATCAATTTCAGAATGCAAAAAGAAATTCAAAATATAAATAAACCCAACTACTACAAAACAATTTAATTAATGGCATAAGGTAAAAAAAATCCAGCAACCAACATTACCATATTGCAGCAGAAACATAACAAATCATAAAAATAATTTATTTGAACCAGCACACAAAGCTATTTAAACTACTTATAAATAAGATATAGGTTGAAAACAGATTATTTAGGAACAAATCAAAATTCAAAATATTATTCAAACCTATAAAATATCTTCAACACATTTAGATAACTGTATTCAACGATAGAGTGAATAAATACAATGATGCGAACAAAAAGAAAAAGCACTCTCACTATATTTTTTATATAGATGGTGATGACAGTGGCTCAACAATATTTTTATTTTCTTGGCATGACACCACGAATTTTCTTTGCTTTTTTTTTCAGTATTTTTTTGGGTTTTCTTGCCAAGATCACAAATTCTGTTCTTCACCAATCTGTGGTTAGGCTCATATTTTATTGCATCCTCAAGCTTGTCATATACCAACCCAAAACCTGAAGATCTTTGTCCATACGTATGAAAACCGTAAATAAGTATTTGTTGTGTACCAATAATACCAAATTTCTTCCCTATCTCCTTTTGAATTTTTGTTTTGGAAAGGTTTCCTCTTCCAGGATGTAGAACATGTATCTGAAATCGATACCTCAACCTTGGTTCATCTATGAGGTGTCTGATGTATACTGTTGGATGATGTTTGATTTTTTTTACATCCATTTTTTATTTGGATTTGACGCAAAGATCTGGAAAATAAAAATATATATGGTTTTATGAATTCGAACATCATGATAACCAAATAATACAATAAACAACATTGGACAAAATGTGGCATAAGCACTAAAACTCTAAGATATCAATAACAATTAAATCATACAATATAACAAAACGTAAGTTGCATAAAATGGTAACATGCATGGTCATGGTTATAAATGTCAAAATCATTAGCATGTCATCTCATAATATATCATTCAATACTATTTTTCTGGCACATTTCATTAGTACATTCACATTTAATCGATAAAACCCAATTAAAAAAAATTACATTTAGTTGTGAGGATATTATGAAAAAAAATAGATAACTAACTATATCTTTACTCTTTCAACACATACAAAATAATATGAAGAACAAAAATCCAAATAAATTAGTAAAAAAAATAATGGTTGCCACTATGTTTTTATGTCGTAATACAGCTTAACAAATGCTTGTAAATTGAATTGTAATTGAACATATTCAAAAAGTGTATGTTAACATATAGGAAAAAAACTTATTCTCGACAACTATATGAAAAGGCAATGAATAAATAGAGATTAACTCTGTCAGTTTGTAATTTGGTTTGCTCTCTTGCAATCTATATTTCTTCCTACCAATTCAAATAATAACAACAAAACATGTCAATATAAATATCTATACAATAAACAATCAAGTTACCTAATAACCTAATAGTTGTGATCTTTAAACTGAAATGGATTCCAACCGTTGTTCTTCTTTTTCCCTGATTGTAGCATATGCACTTTTGGCCATCTTTGAATACCTTTCAAATGTAAACGGCAGAGATATTCATAAACCATCAATAGATTTTACCCTTGAAATTATTGTGAAAGTTAAACCTCGCCTCTCTGCGATACCGATATCAATGGTTGCCCTTTGTAAAGTCAAACCTTGCGATTTGTGTATGGTAAGAGCCCAAGCCATACGCAATGGGATTTGCTTGCGATTTCCTATAACAATAGGTGCTATCGGAACAATTTTGGGATATCTGATGTCCCATGGTAAACCAATGTAATCATCAAATGAGACTGTAGCATACATTGGCAGTTGTGGTGGTTTGGATCCATCAGAGAAAAAAATGTTTTTAACCAGTCCCAAGTGCTCCATTTACCAACCCTGCTTCCACCCACAAGTTACACGTCAACATCACTCGCTGACTAGGACATAAAGGCACTTCTTGTTGAAGCTAGTCATCATCAGCATCAGAAAAATCTTTATTCTTCGTATGTTCAGCAACGCATCGTGCTATAGGAATTCCAAGTGACTTTAGAATGCATCGATTATGTGCATTTACCAAGTTACTTTTAGTACCATCCATATTTGCATCTGTTTCATGAAATTAAAAGATTCCAATCATCCACTTTTGGGTTTGCATTTCTGATGTTGGTTAGCAACCTCTTAAATTTGACTTGATTTGGATTTGTGCCTTATTGATGAAATATCGTGTCCAATGTAACAACCTTTCTGAAATCTTTCCATAAGACCCTACTAGCCGTGTTTCCTACGTACAATGGTTTATCTTTGACAGGAGGCAACTGCCTAAGATCTCCAACAAGAATCAATGATCTCCCACCAAATGGAACTATCCTTTTTTCAGGAAATGCCTCTCGAAGACATGAATCAAATTGTATGAATGACCTTGGCCCAATGAAACTCATTTCATCAATTAAAATGTGTGTAACATATCACATTTCTTCTTGCAATACAGAAAGTGATTGACCCTGTAAATATTTGAAGTCTTTAATAGGGATTCTAAGGGTCGAGTGAATTTTTTTGGCTCGTATGTTGAAGGCAGCTACTCCTGTAGGTGCCAACAATAAAAAAGGGCTTTTTCCATTTATGGAATGCATTGAAAATTCATGTCCAATACAATGTATAAGGTAATATTTTCCTGTCCCTGCAGTTCCTTGAATTATCATCTTCACCGGGTCTGCATTAGGTCCTTCATGGAAATGTTCAATAATAGTTTCAAAACAAAGATGTTGCTTATCAGAAAATGAGGATGGAGAAGCCGACCTAGAATGTGAGAGATCTGGTATGGATCCTCTTGAGCATACATTTTTTATGAAATATGTTGGGTCCTCTAAGTTTCTATTCGAACCTGTAGTACTATTCCATGCATGGATCAAGTCAAAGTCTCTGTGACCAAGAGTATATATGTCTGAAAATTGAACAATATTGGGAGGAACAAGACATGACAACATCTCCCACTCATCCATGTCATTCTCATGAATCACTTCATCTTCATGTGTATCGTCATCTTCTTCATTGGTATCTGGTTTTAAAGGTATCCTATTGACATGCCAAGCTCTATATCTAAGGATCCTCCAGTTATGAATAATAGTTTATGTGTTGACTCCAATATCAATATGAATGTTTCTAAACGATTTATAGAGAAGTAATTCACTGAGGCAAAATGACTCAAAGGAATCTGAATTGTTGTTAGGAACCTCATAGAACTGTGGTCATACACGAACTATCACAGGTGTATCTCTTGGCTTCCACGGTTATCTCTGGCGTTGACCACTAAAAGACCATGATCGTGCAGTTTCAATCAAAGATAAGTGCTCCAGAAATGGAGGTCTCTTTTGGTAGTGTTCTAGAAACCCAAACCCTGTTGGGAATTTGTTGTTATCCGAGTTGGAAGAAACTCTTTTGAATATTTTTCTTCCAACATTAACTGAAACAAATCTACGACTAGAAATAACAAGAGGAAGCTTTAACAACATATGACCAGTTTCCTGTGCTCCTATATCTCTTTCCACAATTGTTTCAGCAAGAAACTTTTTATATGCACATATAGAGGGAATGTCAGAGTCAACAACATAGGAAATTCTTGTCAACATGTCTTGATAGCTTTCTAATCTTCTCTCTGATTTTGAAGCATACTTTACAATGTATTTCAAAACTGCATGACGTGA
This sequence comes from Pseudotsuga menziesii, assembly GCA_001517045.1. Taxonomy (NCBI): domain Eukaryota; kingdom Viridiplantae; phylum Streptophyta; class Pinopsida; order Pinales; family Pinaceae; genus Pseudotsuga; species Pseudotsuga menziesii. The sequence goes on from LPNX010393608.1 coordinate 415,139, forward strand.
AAGAACCGACTGGCAATCAACATTGGCATGCCATATTGGAAGAAGAGGAATGTTATGAACATTTAACCTATCGTTGTTGCGAGTAGGTTCATATTTTTTGTGTCCTTTTTCATTGACAAATATTTTCAACTGGTCTTGAAGTTCCCATGGTGCATTTTATCGGCACATGTAGGAGGAACCTTTTTTTCGTAAACATGAATGAACACTGCATCTTGTGTGTTGTTGCACTTGATTCGCTAGTTGCTCATAATCATCAAGGGGATCTGTATTGAATATTTCACTGGTATCCAATAAGCAAGGATATTCCTATGGAGGTCGATGAATAGATATATTCCTGTGGTGAGAATCACGAGGATTCCATGCTGTTACATAGTTGTCAAAGTATCGTCTTGCTGCATCAACTCTTATCGTTTCTGTCCAATCCAGTTGTTCCATGTCTAGTGCACCTTCTAACCACAAAAATCCATGGATATGTGCTGATCCCCTATGTTGCCATTCATACCTATGAAACTCATCATGTTTCAATAATATTAGCTTGCAACAAAATTTCAAGTAATAATCTAACATGTTAGATTAAAAAACAGAATAAGGAAATGACATACCTATACCAGTAGTCTTTAGCATGAAGGTATTTTACGATGATTTCGTCATGGAATATACTGAAATGTTCATGCATATACTTTGCAACAATATGTGGATAGTTTATAACATTATCAATTCTCCATCTATTTCTGTTCTGTGCAAATACACGTGCAGAATTGGGAATAACTTTATGTAGGTCTGGCCACTTGGTATCAACTGCACTCAGAGTGAAAAACAAAGTTGGGCAACCGATTTGTGATATCATGTCAGTAAGCTCACTATGACATATGTTCCATTATGCCTTCATTCCTCAAAGACATGAACCAAAACGCATCAATCGTTCGGCTAATTTGGTGTCAGGGAATTCAATGAGCTCCTTACGTAAATCTTCAATTGTGGTAGGTATGCCATCTTCAATGTTTTCTTTCACAAATACAGTAGTTGTTCCTTGGCTTAGATTTCTCATTATCATGTTCAATACAAAATACCGAAACCTTATATGTTTTCCAAACCTTTGATCACAATATTTAATTAGGTGCAACCCATACTCATGTAAGCGGACATCCTTCAAACGTGGTTGCAACCAATCAGCAGTGCCCATGGGAAACAATGTTGGAAATGCCATGTCAAACAAACCTTCTGTGTTGTATTCATTTATTGGAGACAAACCAATCTCTGTCCATTCCATATCTAAATCTGACAAAGAAGATTCTTTGTTAACAAATTTTCGTATCTCTTCCATCTCTCTTTGTGCATTTGGCATTCTAGCTGTAAAGGATGAAGGATTAGTTTCGAGTCGATGAGTTCCAAATCTATCAATGTTTGCATCAATCTCTTCTGAGTCAACTATGTCAGAGTTGATATAAAGTAATTTAGAGGAGACATGTGTTGGCTGGTCTGGGAGACATACGACTGATTCTGGATCAACTTCAACATCTCGGTAATATTTGTCCATCCATATTTTGTAATGCAATGCATCCATTACTCGTGACCTACTAACAATGCAATCATAGTTCTTGGATGGAGACCCTTCTCTCCTGACAATTAATATGTCTAGGTATTCTATTCGACGAGGAAGAGTCTTAACAATTGAAACGATATCTTGTGGGAAGCTAATTGTATGGCCACTATATTTATATTGACCTCCATGTGCATGTGTGACCTGTAGTATTGGATTCACTCGTGCTATTAACATTTCTTTAACTTGTGTCAAACTTGATAAAATAGAAGGTTGTTTTCCAGGATTCATGTTGTTATATCGAGAAAAATGATGGATACCACACTCTTGCCTACATCTCACAGAAATAGGTCCTTCATCTCATCTGAAAACATTCATTCGAGGATATGATTCATGAAAAACATTACACATTTGCACAATTGACAATTTATCAATTTTGACACAAAATGCTCTATGGAAAGAGGACTTTTGTTGGAAAAATTCAACCATGTTTCTTGATGTATGTATATTTAAACCTGGATCTTGAGCATGGACGTTACCATTCAATGCAAAGTGAGGCAAGACATGTCGACATCTCTCTCTGCTGTTGTTGCGACGATGTAGATTCCTGACTTGCCTTCATTGAGTACTATCGCCTGAAACCTGACCCAAATGGATTTCATCATGAAAATTATAATGAAGGTTGGTTGCCATCATATCGTTCAGATGAGTTGGGGTTTGAATGTTGTGTCCTCGACGAGCCTTGACGCTATTATCCTGAAAAGTGAAAATGTCGTTGTTAAATATTATGTCAAATCTTCTGGTGAGATCTAAATATGGAAGTTGTGTACGAATAGGCTGAGTAAGACCTTTGATGTTCCAAGAAAAATAGTCCTTTCTGCATCTTTACTTGGTCTACTGATCATGATCTGGTTTCGAATTATTGCTTGATCATTCATTGGTGTAGAATTGTTTTCCCGGTTGAGGTCCATGTTCTTCGGTTGGCTGCACACAACATAATTTTGACCAACATTTTGTAGAGAGTCATCATCACCAAAAGATGGAATGACATTGATCGATGTCATGTCATTTCAACAATTATGTCCATGGATGCTACTATCCTGGAATTTCAAAATGATTTCTCATTGAATTATTGAACACGAAGATGAAATAGTATTGTATCTAATACTACCTTATTTTGATCAAGGTCAAATGCATGGTTGTTTTCATGGATAGGTGAAACAATGCCTTGGTTGTTCCAACAGAAATAGTTCTTGCTGGACTGGACATTTGCAAACCAGTTTTGAGTTGATTTTGAAACCCTTGATCTTCATTCGTTAACAATGCATTATTTGTGTGGCCGTGTGAGTCATTCATAGTAGACTTGGAAATCGTGTCCTTTGTTGTTCAAAGAGAAATTGTTCTTATACCACTGCTTCTTTTAACTGTATTGGTGTTATCATTTTGTACTGTTTCATTTTTATTTGTATACACAGCTTCCTCACGCTCATCAAATGATCAATTCGGAAAATTGTTGCGAGTAGTTATCTAAACATTGAACATGTATCTAAGTATATCTATATTGTACAGATAAATAATTTTTCAAATATAGACAACGCCATGCAATCCTTATACCTCGGTGCCATGATTAGAAAACGTTTCACCCGAAGTATGATCTACGAAAGGTTCAATAACTTCATTCAACCTTTCGTTACAATTGTCGCTATATGTAGGACTTGATGATATAAATTGACTTCGGCGATTTGATCTCCTCATTTTATCAGATATGCTCTAGAATTTAGTGGGCTCACCCCGAGAATCAATGACATTTGCAAAGGAATGACCATGTCGTTCTCTTATTTGTTTTCCAATTTTCTCACTATTCTCTTGGTATATTAAATGATGTTTCCTATTAATGCTTCCTTTTTTTTATTATAGTGTTTTCGCGAGGATTCATTTTTTGTGTAACGCGATGTTTCCATCAAGTTCTTCTCACTGCTCCAATTATTATTTTTCTCTGACGACATATCTACATGAGCATAAAAAAATTAGTTAATGTCAAACCGTATTAGTGTACAAATTCATGTTACAGGTATAGCAAAAAGAAACACAAACGTAAAAGTTTTCAAGTTTATTCAAAGATTATCTTATAATATTTCTAAGAGTTTTGAACTTTATTCAAATATTATCTTATAATATTTGTATTGCCAAAGATTGCCAAGATATAAACTAATATTGTACTCAAGTTTTGTATCCAAGAAAAAAAATTTGGCATGTATGAATAATTTCTATTTCATAGAGAACGTAAATTGGCAAACATCAGAAGAGACAAATCCAATAAGCATGGTAATGAAGTATTGAAGATGTCGATTTGCATAAGTACAGGTAAGTAAAATTCTATATGTAGCACTGACTGCAAAAAATCCCGTAAAGTAGGTTGGGAAGAAATATCTTGAATAAGTATGATTAAGAACCATCCAAACATGTCAACTTGCATAACATACATGCAAGTTACATGCCATATATGTTTATATTATTCCATTGAAAACACATCATCAATTGAATCCATGTTTGGGCAACTTAGAATGATGGATATGTTGTCTACAAGCTCAACAACACTTAGGTGTGTTGGATTTTCAAGTTTGGATAATGCAGAATCCAAGATTCTATCCTCACTTACAAAATTAGAATGTGCGTCGATGAAGTCATAGAAACCAAAAGTAAGACGGTCGTATTTGCACATGAGCATGTAATTATCAAGTGCTGCAATAGGAAAATATCCACTGCATTTGCCATTAATGCCCGAGGTCAAATTAGACATGATACTCCATCGCTATCCACCTTCTAAACATCCATTTCTTATCGAATAATTTGTTGAATCATTTTGATTTTTTGTTGGTTCTATAGACCACACTGTAGTTCTCCCATCATTGATAAAACAAAGAAGCTCATTGCGATAACATGCTAGGATAATCGATAATGTTGAATTCGAGTGTGGAATAAACTGGAACCCCCATTTGTTATCCTCAAGATCTATCCAACATAGCTTGTATATACATATATGATTATCTCTAGAAACCACATGACTATCCACCCATAACATTGTTTGATTATACAATATGGGATTTTTGGGCCGCAAAACATCACCATCTATAGGACATGTTTGTCTCCACTGCATATGAATACTGCTGGAAATAAAATACTTTGTTTGAAATTCTGTATAAACATGTTTTAATGCTACCCAATGGTATTTTTGTTGTTAAAAATTTTTCAACAATGTAAAGAAACCCCAATCACCAAGACCAAGAGACCCTACAAATGTACAAGTCTTTGTGAATGGATTGGCGATGTAGTAGTTTCTTTTTCGATATAAAATACTGGAGGATGAAACTGCAACAATTGAACCACATGTGGATTCAATTTTGTATTTGTTGTTTAGGAGTTGCATAGACAGAGATGAACATTTTCCTATTTGGCTAATGTAATGGCCAATGAACCGATGTCTACCAAAAGAGACAAAACCAACCAAAACTCCATATTCTTTCGTTTGATTGTGTTTCCATTGTGAGATGAAATTGTTTTCGGACATAATACGATTCCAACCTTTGCAAACCATTTTCAAACGGATAATCATAGATAAAGGAAACAAAAGAAAGATCATTTCAAGTATGTCTATTGGCAAATATTTCCAAATCGCAGGGACCATATCCATTTCTATAACACAAAATAAGAGAATCGGTTAGCAAATGGATTAATGTAAATATGCCTTTAGTTTCAAATACTCATAAAACACAAGTTTTTTTTGCAAGCATAAGTATAATTTAAAAGTGCTAGACTAAGGGAAACATTTTTTTGCATGTTACTTGTACAATTGAAGTACAATATAAAATGATGAAATGTAAATATGATCGCAAAAAAATACACACACTACAAGAAAACATAACATCCACAATGGATATTTTTTGGTGCAATACAATTTTTTAGATATATCTAATGACTACATGGATGTAGATAATATAAAAATATGGTCAAAATTCACAAAATATGCAAAAAAACATCCTTTTTGCATAATGTTTACATGCCACAACGCTCCAACAACTCATCCCATTTTGTAGGAAAAGGGAGTAAATCGTTGAATGCTTTCATGCTTGGAGTTAGAGGGAAAAAATTTCTAGACATTACAATGTTGGTACATTGGATGTCTATTGGCATAGGAAATCGATGACTTCGGAGCAATGATCCTTCATCGGTTCCTACATGAGTAACCCTGCAAGTGTTGAGGTCATGATATATGTACAAGATTCGGCCATACCTACACATAAGAATAAAACTCCCCACAGCCCGAAATGGAAGGTACCTAGGACAACATGTATTTATATGGAGTGTCATAACTTCTAAAAGGGTCCATCTCAAATCTCTTCCAAATATCCAAAACCCATGCACCTCTTCAACTGCATATGCACCAATCCTTAGATCTATCATTTCAGTTATGGACCATATAGTTGTCCTACCATCGTTCACAAGACATAGCAACTGGTTTTGATGTATAGTCAAACACATGGATCGCTTGATGCGTCCTATATGAATTGCATGACTAGCCCATTTGTTCAATCCAATTTCGAGTGACCACATGGTATAGGAATATAGAGCATCTTCCTCTGAAATGATTCTCATATGTAACCAATATAGTTTTCCATTAAAAAAAACTGTATCTTTAGAAAGGGTTGGAATGAAGCCAATTGCATCACTTTCCCTGCAATCTCTATTCACATTGCTGGACACAAATTTTTTTGAACCATGTTCGTTCTCTTCATGACGAACAACTATCCATCCGTGTTTGTGATCACTAATGTTGCTTATGACTGTGCAGAAACCAAGCACTCCAATTTCAATCATGCCTATATATAGAAACCATCCTTCGAATGGGTTAATAATAAAGTAGCGCTTGTGACCTGGCAATGAACAAAACATCGATAGCAAAATATTTGAACCACCCGTGCATTCAACTGAATAATTGTTTTTTGGATTGGTAATATGCAGAAAAGACGTATGGCCTACAGAATTTATAAACTTATATAGTATTTCGATCTCGTATGGGTGCCAGAATTCAACAAAAAAACCAACTTCAGTTATGTGATTGTTCAACCAAGAAGTTATAAATTCTCGTTGCCACAAAATTGCCTGGAAATGTTTAGAAGTTGATCCCATTTGGATCAATGTCGAAAAAGGAACCCACAACAAAATCAGTTCCAATATCTCCATTGGCAACAAACTCCAGATGGCAGGATCCATTTGTAGCTATATAACAAAACAATGAAAAAACATATGGTTATGAAAAAAACCAATAAAATTGAAACAATATTTATTTTACCATTTTATACATGGAACATAACTTCATTTGTTGACATAAATCAACGTCTATGTCAAAGACAAAATTGATCTACCAATTTCAATTTTGAGGTCATTGACATGTGCTTTATGAGTCCAACATCCAAAAGCGGATGTTACAGAGATAAACGACATGTCAATGTTACGAATCCTATGTCTAACATCCAACAATGGAATGCTAAATGAGATCTCTCAACTACTCATTTATAAATGTGAGTTCTACATTTAAATGCATTTCTGGTTGGGCCACATATACGTTAAACAAAACCTAATATATCATTTTCAGGTTTCTCATGATTATAGATATTGAGGTCATTCACATGTCATTTATCAATCTAACATCCAAAAATTGGATGTGCAAGAGGGGCCTCACCAATTGGCTGAGCACATGTCTCTTGACTTCTGACATGATGACACCTCTGTTTCAAATGGTATTCATAAATTTATAATTTATGAATACCATGGGACAAACCTAATGTATCATTTTTCAGTTTTCTCATGATTATAAATATTGAGGTCATTGACAT
>LPNX010393608.1:434867-480797 GCA_001517045.1 Pseudotsuga menziesii
GATGGCTATTTTTTTGGATAAAAGTATGGAAACATGGTTTATGGCGTAATTTTAGTTTCTTAAAATTTCCTTTACTTATGTGATTGAATTTTATAAATATTTATGGAAAAAATTAGATACATGGAAATGTTTAACCTTTTTTTTATTAGTTTTTAAAACAAATATTTTTACATGTTAATTTTTAAATTGCATGGAAACCTTTACATATTTATATAGATTTTTTTTTTCGAGAAAGATATGGACACATGGTTTATAACTTAAATTTAGTTTAAATTTTACTTTATTTATGTGATTGAATTTTATAATTATTTTGAAAAAAGTAGATTAAATTATGATCATGCTTAAGTATTTTCCTTATTAGATTGATGGAGACATAACAGAGTAGTACTTGACAATACTACTCAAACTCAGAATTTGATGTGTTAGAAATGTTATCTTACATCAGGATTAAGGGCTGTGTGGATTCATGAAGCCCCCCTTACACATCCCAACTTGGATGGTAGACTGACAATGAACATTCCATTGACCCCATCTAACGAGGGACCCGCCATCAATTCTAGGAATAATTGTATGCCTGGCCTTACATTGTAGCACTAGCATTTTAAACTGTTGATTATAATTATATCTAAATCTTCCATAACATTTTGTCAACAAATTAGTTCTCCTTCATATGTGTTTATATTAGTTATATTTTCTAACACCAAGTTGTTTCTCATGTGGAAATTTTACTTTACTTATATGATTAAACTTTATAATTATTTTGGAAAAAGAAGATTAAATTATTATCATACTTACTTATTAATCTATTTCTTATATCTTTTATATTATTTGTGTTAAATTTCATTTAGTTGTATTAATCTATTTCTTATATCTTTTATGGTTATGTCGTTTTATTATGTCATTACAATTTAGTTTTATCAATTTACTTCATACTTCTTTTTGAATGTAAGTTTAATTCATGTATGTTATTATGTCATATTAACATTTGATTTAACCTAAAATCTTTGAATTGTTCTTCACCCTACACTAAGATGTTATATTATTCTAAACTACTCTCATATACGTTAAATATGAAAATAGTTTACAATACTATAACATAGAAGTATAAAATTTAAAACAATTATTTGTTCTTTTAAAACTTAAATGAACTTATTACATTTACACTATTTAGATATATACATCTAATTTCATTATTGTTACCACAAAATCTAGCTATAAATGGCGATTTTACTTGTTCCAATCCCATATGTTAAATATGGGCGTAACTTAAAGTAGTATAATAGAGAAGCTAAAAAATTACATTGTATTTGACTATGCACCATTCTTTTATGTTACCTTTTGCATTATGAAAATGGACTTATCATGTTGTTTATCTTCTTGTGATATTATTATAGATACACATGTCAACTAAATTAGCAACGCCCAAACCAGAGACACGACATACAGTTTGAATTCAACATATTGTGGATCATATCCACCTACATAGAATACAATTTCAAATTCATGTTATCCATCCTGGAATAGCTAATCTTTCCAGGCCAGAATTGAAACAAGAACTTGCAAGCAAATTCAATTTCTCAAATACACAAACAATAGTCATTTCAAGTTTCAAGACAAAAGGTCCATTCTCCAAAAGATTTGACATCATATATGATAGCATAGATGACGCACTACAACATGAACCAAAACATCAATTAGTTAAAAATGGTCTGAAAGCTAATGTTGAGAATCCTATCCATGAGAGTAAAAATAGAGAAAAATAAATTCGCAATATTAAAACCCCAAAAGAAAAATAGAAGTTCTATGTTGAAACTACTTCTAGCATGAGTTAGACATAGATTCTTCTCAATAAATCATGTTATCTACATTATAAATAAATTTACATTCCTACTTGTATACAAGTATATGTACTCTTTGTACATGATTTTGTTATATTGAATATTCAATGTTTTCAACAACCAACCAATGTTACCTTACATCTCAAATTTTTATTTCTCAAGCAACATCATAGATACTTTTCCATCAAATTACTTATCTACATTGTAAGTACATTTACATTCCAACTTGTATAGAAATATATCTATTCTCTGACCTTATTTTAACATATTAAATATTCAATGTCTTCAACAAATAACCAATGTTCAATGCATGATATTACATTTACTTTAAGTTTAATTTTATTTGTTATGAAATGCTTTACAATGTCTATGCTCTTCACATTAGAATGCATAGTCTAATACTCAAACATTTCATTTCTTATTATATGACATTCTTAATTAAAATATGAAAACACATTGAAAGAAATCTTTATTTCTCAAACAACGTTTCGGTTCTCTTAGGATCATTTTCCATAAACAACCAATTTCAAGTTATGGTGCCAATGATAACATCAAATTGTATTGGAAAGATCTAGAATGGAGAGGTTGTTCAAAATCCTATTCTACAAATATTGGACTTCATCCTAACTTCAGAAGATCATCACTCTGTACAATTGTCTGATGCACCGAGTACAACACAATGCTTGTTTGGGTCAACACTCGGCTCATTACTCATATTATCTCAAGTTGAAATTGGATCTTTGGTTGAAATCAACAAGTTCAATCGCAAATCTATTCAAAATACAAAGTGTGATTTGAACCTACCATTGGTTGGCACTACTTGTACACATATTACTTCCATTTTACATTATCCACTTTTTTCATAATAAACTTAGTGCTAACTATAAATTTATGGTATATTTGTCACAGGATTCTTATAGTCCATGAAGTACAAGTGAAGGCTTTAACATCAACCATTATTGGTAATCCAATGTCAAACAAATATGTAAGTACTCCATCAAAGCACACACTGGAAATAACTCCTATTAAATAATTGCACCCATACATGCGAGAATGGACATTAAAAGTTAGGGTACTCTAAAAAACCAATAATTCTAGGGGACCAAGACATGTTTTTAGCTTTGATGTTATTGACATTGGAAATAGTGAGATCCGCATCACATGCTTCAACATCCAAGCAGTCAACTAATTCCATCCTTGCATAGACGTTGGAAAAATTTACATAATTTCAAAAGGATCCATTAAGCCTGCAAAGAAAGAATTCAATCACTTAAAATGATTGGGAAATAAGTCTAGGCAGTACCTCAACCATAGAACCTTTCTTAGAGGATGAACCATCCATACCACAACATAATTTCACATTCACTCCTATTAATGAACTACCAACTTTAATAAACAACTCCGTAGTAGATATCATTGGAGTAGCTACATCCATAAGTCCTTTACAAACTATCATGAGGAAAAATGGAATCGATATGCATAAGAGAAACCTTCAACTAAAGGACATGTCATATTACACTATAGAATTTACATTATGGGGTGTCATGTGCAAAAAACATAATCTAGAACACCATATCATAACAAATAGTTTTCCAATCATTGCTATTAAGGCTGGAAAAGTAATAGACTTCAATAAAATATCAATAACTACAACATTGTCATCCCAAATTTTTATCAATCCCGACATCAAAGAAACTAAAGATCTACGAACTCGGTTCGAAATCCCAAAAACAAGAATTCAATGCCACTATGATTGTCTGCTCATGGTGCTGCATGAGGACATCATTCCATACATAAGAAATTGTCTGCCATTAAAAGAGAAGATATAGGTACAAGTCCAGAACCTGCATATAATTTAGTAAAAGCAACTATTGCTTCTATGGATACAGACAATTTGTGGTATGCTGCATGTCAACTATATTTTAAGGACCAGCGGTGCAAAAAAAAATAACACCAATTGAGGATGGTATTTGGAATTGCGAGAGGTGCAACCAACAAGTGTATGAATGTGAATACATGTACATTTTCAAGTTCAACATTGAAGACGATACATATAGAGTTAATGTAATTGCATTCCATGATGTTGCAAAACAAATTATTGACGTACCTGCTTTACAACTCTATGAATATGGCTATCAAGGAAAGACTGAAGTGACCACAAACATTTTTGCAAAATTATTCTTCAATACTTACCTATTCAAATTAGCAGTACATGAAGAATAATTTTCCAATGAGAAACAAATAAAAAACATTGTAATTTCATGTGACAAAATGGATTCCATAAAAAATCCAAAATAACACATGCAAATCCCTAAAAAAGTGTCTGGATAATCAAGCATTGTCTTAATGTAACAATTCCAAAAAAAAATTGTTCCTTGCTCACTATGTTTAATATAATAAAGTCTTTTTTCCATTCCCATTTTCTGTTAAATCATGTTACAATATTCACTTTTTGCTTTGTTCAAATCATATGTAATACAAACTGAGATAAAAAATTGCTAACAAACCATTCACATTTTTCCTTGCAGGTAACGTCAAATAGCATAACAAAATTCATGCCGAATAATTTTCATCCTCAGGATCTTTCCCACATACTTCAAGCAATACCAACATACACCACATCTGAAAGAATCTCGACCTCAATAACATTACCTACTACATTTCAACAACACATTCTAATAGGTCTAGAAAACATACCATCTACAGAGTGTGAGCGATGCACAATCCATGCCACAGAAATCAAAAAGAGGAGAAGAGATAGATGGATTGAATCTAAGGTCCAACAAAATGAGAAACACAGAAAAAAATATGTTGAACAAAAGGGAAAAGGACAAACAAAAGGTAATCCTAAACATCAAGGCCACACACATGCTACCCAATCTTTCCGAAAATAGATTGATGCCTTGTTTATCATCCACACATGTACTACTTGTATGGAATCATATCCTGGTATCTCTACTCATCCATCTCTTAATGGACCAATTTGTAATCGATGCCACAGAAAAACCAATGGCCATCGTTTTTCTAAATGGAATAATATGGACCCTGGCACCCAACCTATTGTACTCTCCATACTTACTCAAGTTGAATAAATTCTCATTTCTTGTATCATCCCAATTCTACAAGTCAGACATGCCCGAGGTGGTCAATGCAAGTATAGTGGTCACACTATCAGCTTCCCCCAACAATTTGTTCAAATTTCAAACTTCCTGCCAAGAAAACTTTCAGAAATTGATATCTTGATAGTGAAGAGGCACGGAAAAAAAAAGTAAATGTTATGATTATTATGTGACAAAATCACATGTTGTCAACGCATTGCTATATAAAATACAAAATGATAAATACCATAGTGATGTCCAACTTGACCATGCTTCAATTTCATCACTTCCAGAGGCATGCACTGATGTATCCTCCCAACTACATTTTGTATCTACAGAAATTGACATATCTCCTCTTATGGATTCATCTATTCTTGATCTAGAAAACCAAATTGCTACTTAGCCATCACAAGCAACATCTACATTTGCCTTCAAATTTCCCAATACACATCAAGAGATGGAAAAAATCAAATATTTCCTTCATACTATGTCCATGAATCCGCCTACTACAATTGATTGGCCAGATATTGTGTCATCACCAATTAATGAGTACAACACAGAGGGTCTATTTGATATATCATTTCCAACTCTTTTCCCAAACGAAGACACACTGCCTCACCAAGCATGTATCAAGAACATTTCACTTGATACTAACACAATACATTAATGAGATACCATGACAACCGATTTGGTAGTCATCCTCGATTAAGATACTACTTGTACAATTTGATTATGTACCACATGAGTCAAACAACATCTAATTTATTTATTAAGAAAATTCAAGAACATAACACACCGACAACAATTGAGGAACTATGTACACATCTACAACAAATTCCTACAGATAATCTCTCAGACCATGTCATGAGGTTTGGAGCACACCTACGCAGCATAAGACCATTCTGGACACGACATAGAAGTGAACTAACAATTATGATCACTCAATTACAATGTCCTACAATATTATTCACACTCACTGTAGCATACACAAAATGGCCACACCTACACACAGTTATGCAAGAAAATATCCCTTCAAACCCAACATCTCACCAACAATGGCATAATCGCAACATCATTGACAGGCCTCACACTTTAGCCGCATACATGCATAAATTATTTTCAATCTTGCATGAGGAGATGCATCAAAAACAAATGCACACAACAGATTACTGGTACATGTATGCATTATATCATATTTCTTAATCTCTCTTCAAAACATGTACACATTGTTCATTTACACTCCATATACTTTTTATTTTACAGATATGAATGGAAACATTATGGATCTGCACATATACATGGCTTCTTGTGGCTTGATGGTGCTTCGAACATGGAAACATTAGATTGGAAAGATGAGGATCAAGTCAATAAAGCAAAATTTTCTTTGATAAATATGTTACAGCTTGGAATCCTAGAGAAAATCATGAAACAAACATTCATATGTATCCATCCATTGAAGATCACCCATGTTTGCTAGACACAAAAGCTATACTTTCATCCAATCCACTTCAGGACTATGAGCAACTCCTAAATCGATTTCAAAGACATACAAAGTGCAGTGAAAATTCATGTCTATGCAAAAAAGGAAATAAACTTGAATGTAGACATAAATGTCCTTGGAAGGTACAAAATGAGTCATCACTACACATTGATGAAAAGGGACAAAAGACATACCATACAACACAGAATGATGATCGGTTAAACATTCACAACACAAATATACTTCATACATGGAAAGCAAATGTGGATTGCCAACCAGTGCTCTCACGTTATGCTACCTTGAAATACATAGCAAAATATGCTTCCAAAGTAGAAGGAAAATCAGAAACCTACCATCATATGCTCACTAGAATTGCAACTGCAACGTGTCCAAAGGATACAACATCATATGCATGTCGATGTTTAATCTCAAAAGCAATAGTTGATCAAGAAATCAGTGATCAAGAAACTTGCTATATGTTGCAAAAATTACCACTTGTTACTTGCAATAGAAACTTCATCAAGCTAAACATTGGTCATCAAATATTTCGTCGTGTATCTACCGACTGAACTCACTGCTTATCTAGGTCCAGCTTCATAGATGCCTACTTACAACGACCTCTATCTCTAGAACATTCATCCTTGATCAAACTTGCTCAACATTGGTCATAAAATTAAGCATGCAAGAATGAAAAATGGAAGAAAAGAACTGTCACTGCAATTGTCCATGTATGGCCACGGTTCGCTTCAATTCCATCTGAATATTCTAACTCATATGTTGAATTTTTTTGGAGTGAATTTCTTTTATATACGCCCTTTCATTCATTCAACGAAATTATGGGACTGACAAAGATAACCATTATCCAAAGTTGGGAAGCCATACGCAATACCTATCATGCATGGCATGTCGATCTCATTCCTCCACCCACTTTCGATGAAACAACATCTGAAGATGAAGATATTAATATCCAGCTCAACAATGAAATGAATGAATGGAAAACACTATCAAGCTCAATTCCTAGAGGTGAGATTCATATAAATGATATTGACATGCTCGGCCTTCGAGAATTTGATATCAACCATGCATGGAGTCATCCAGAACTATCAACAACCATAATAGATTTTGCATCAAACTATATCAACTACAATCGAAGGAGTGGAAAAGTAATATAGGATACAACTTACCAGTCTGCTACAACAAACACATTATCCCCTAGGAAATAGATGGCGATGGACATAATCTTGCAACATTCAAAACAACAAGGAACTAAAGAACCCTTATAGATGATCATTCAAGGAATTGCAGGAATAGGTAAATCCTACCTTATTAACACCATTAAGAAAGCATTATATTCTCAAGCAGTCGCTGGTCAAAACCGGCTGTTGTTACTTGCACCAACTGGAGTTGTAGCATTTAACATACATGCTACCACTATACACATAGGGCTCTGAATTCCTATCAAGAATATGCAACCTTTGCATGGACAAGCACTATCAGTGCTGCAAGAAGAATGAAACATATTCAATACATTCTCATTGATGAGATGAGATTCATAGGGCCTAAATTGTTTGTACAAATTGACAGCCGCTTGTGTGAGTGTTTCCCCCCCAAAAAACCACTCATTCGGCAATCGATCAATAATTATTGTTGGTGATTTAGGCCAAATTCCACCTGTCATGGACAAACCTTTATACACAGGAGCAACTTTGGGAAATTGTTTATGGATTGAATTTAGAAGCATCATCATCCTAGAAACAATATTTCAACAAGAAGGGATTGATGGCACTCAGCAATGATTCTGTGAGCTCCTGACAAACATCCACAATGCTACACCAACATTGGAAAATTGGAACCTCCTCCAATATAGGACCAATACATTCTTATCAGCAAAGGAATGTTCAGAATTTGATACATCAATGCATCTTTTTGCAACAAACATCCTTGCAAAAAATCACAATAAATACATGCTACAATCATTAACAATGCCAATTGCAAGGCCTATCACAGATTTCACTAAGCGTTCAGATGAAGAACATGAATACGACCACCAAATCGACCAAGAAATACTATTATGTGTAGGCCAAAGAGTAATGGTAACTTGTAATCTTTGGGTTCAATTAGGATTAGTAAATGGTGCTCTTGGAGAGGTCATCCAAATTGTTTACAGACCTAGATCTAACCCTCCTCAATTACTAGCATATGTTGTCGTGGAATTTGATAATTACATTGGGCTTCCAAAAGACCAAACCAACCCAAAGCACATACCTATTCCACATGTACAATGAAATAATGGAAAACAAGTTCCCCTCAAGATGGCTTGGGCATTAACTATCCACAAATCCCAAGGGTTTACATTAACAAGATCAACCATCGACATTGGTAACACTGAACGTCAAAGCTTGACCTTCACATCAATGTCTTGGACTACAACATTACAAAGAATGTGAATTGCACCAGCATTCTCCTTTGAATGATATGAAAAGATGAACGTCACTTCCTATGTATCACTTCGAAAAGAAGAAGAAAAGCACCTACATACTCTATCTCTTCTTGGCTACAAAAATTAATTCAACATACTTTTAATAATTCATAGTTGATGTACATATTTAGATCATGGGAAAACTATTTATGTTCTGATTATTATATCACATATTTCTCTATAAAAAAACTTTTTTCTCTTTCTACAACATATACAACTTCATCTTGCCGTTTCACTTCCCCTGTTTTGGGGGTATGTCAATGTCTTTGTATGGTTAACTACCAAATTGTTGTTTGTTTGAATAACATTAATGGAGACATATTATCTTGATTTTAAGGTGTTTTTTTGAATGATTGCTTGTAACACGACATTACTTCTAATTATGCCTATGTCTTTATATGGTTAACGATCAACTTGTTTTTGTTTTAACAACAACAATGTAGACAGATTACCTTGATTTTTTGGTTTTTTTAATGATTTCTTGTAACACAACACTAGAATTTTAGTAATGATTTTTTCTAACATGACATTAGAAGTTTAGTAGAATATTGTATTTTTCTATTCTCATAGCTAGTGTTAAAGTGTTTCATAAAAACTTTATGTCATGCTTATCAACAAAATAGGGAAAAATTCATAACTTGAAAGATTCAGTTTTGTATGGTAGTCTTTTCTGCCTTGCGAGTCAATTATTTTCATATCTGTGCAATATCCTTAAGGGTGGAGCACATCCAAAATGATGAGAAGGGTTGCACAAGTTCTTCCCTTGTCTGTGTATTGTGTGTTATTGAAGATCTGTTTTGTATTTTTTTCTAATCACATGTTTACGTTTATGTTTGTCTATGGTTTATGATTAACATGTTCTTTATTGGAACACCATTAATAGATACAATTTCTACCAATTTTTTGGTTTCTTTTTACAACCTCTTTTCTTCTCTTCTGGATGTGCATGATTATATAAATTTGAAATGTAATTAATTGTACTCTTTTCTTCTCTCATGGATGCACATGATTACAAAAAATTGAAATGTAATTAATTGCAATGCTCATCACATATGTTGGATTTTCATTACCTATTTAGTATGTTAGATTTTCATTATCTCTATTTAGTATGCTGGATTTTTATTGTCTCTATTTAATATGGTTCATTATCGCTTGTCTTCTTTGTTTCAGGTTTTGAACAAGATGGATGCATTCTGCTTCTTCTAAATTTTTGGTTTCATTTTACAAATTCAGTGTAATCTCTTACAATAAAATTTAGCGGAAAATTGGAATGGTTTATCTAAGTTCAGTTGATTTTTAAATGAAAGTTAAATGGGATGCTAATCTAGAAACATAATACATTTTTATGATAGGCTACAATTTTAGGAAAGGGTTAAATGAATTTTGCATCAGTCGTTTCTATTTCCCGAGATCTGTGATTTGTTGTAACTATCATTTTCTTATGCAAAGCCCTTAGTTGAAATGCAGCCAAGAAACACTTCAAGAACTGCTACAGATTAGAATTTGGATTGCAGAATGTAAACTATATTTCATATGCATATATTTCATTTACATAAACCATGGGTGCAAACAGTGTTTGAGAAAAACATAAATACCTAAGCATCTTCAGAAAACTAGAAACTAATGGTTTCTTTAAAATACCTGAATGAAAGGTGAAGGACTAGGATTAATGAGGAAAATAATCATTGATATGTTATTTTTTATTTTAACTTCAATGCACCCTTGAAAATATCCATAGGGATTAATTGTAAATTAGAATTCATATTTCCAATATTTATGCTAATTCCTATCATTTATAACGTTGTAATCTTTTTGTTCGATATATATTTTGTATTTTGTTTTAATGATATGTGGAATTTTATGTGTGCTTGCATCATGCACAATGTGTTCTCCATTTGAACATCATTAATGGTTAGGTTTCCATTGATCTTTTGGATTCTTTTCTCTTTTTTTTTTGTATGTAATCTTTAATTTCAAGGATGCATGTAATCATAAAATCTGTAGAATATTGAATTATATACTCCTACAATGTCATGATATTCGTAGATGACTCTTTTAGGAGATTATCCATAAGGGATACTCTTAGGAGATTGTTTGATTGAGTTTGCATTAGTTTTTTTCTATTTCTTGCCATTCGTTTCAAATTTTAAAGCTTTTTATGCTATGCATAACCCTCAAGTGGAAACATTCCCAAGATGATGATTAATCCTTCCTAATTTCTTCTACATATACACTTGTAGAGTTGCGGAAGCATTGCATCCTCTGCATCGTTGCATTAATAATCTTAGATTAATATTTCATAGATTATATTTAGATGAAATTGAAAAAATATAGATGATTCTAACCTTCCTTATATCTCTGGTTATCTTTCCTACAACTTGCATTATATGTTATCTTATTGGGTATAATCTATTGCAAAATTACAATATTAATTGACCTATAATAATTGCAAAGTCATTGTCCTAATTCTGAATCTCTGTGAATTGATTTGCCATCTTGTTTTAAACTACGATTAATTTGTAGGCCTTCAATTCCATTACTTAGAAGTAATATTAAGGATCTTACATGCAAAGTTAGAGGCCTTCAATTCCATTTCTTAGAAGTAATATTAAGGATCTTACATGCAAAGCTAGAATCCTACTTGACCTATAATAATTGAAAGTTATAGTCCTAATTTTGAATGACTGTGAAATAGTATGCCATCTTGTTTTTATTTATAAAATAATTTTAGGGCTTTTATTCCACATCTTAGAAGTTATATTGAGCATATTATAGATGGTTTCTTTAGTAAAATTTGTTTGGTCTTTAATGCACTAAACAATATCAAGTTGAGTTGACTTAAATTACTTGAATATATAAAATGTGAGTAAATGTGCATCCTTATGTTCAAATTTTCATTTTAATATTTACATGTCATCATACAATTTTACGATGTGCATGACATCATGTCTACCATATAGTGAATGTTTTGCAATGCTTTGACTATAACAAACTATTGAATGCGCATGTCATAATGTATGCCCAGAGTGTTCAAACTATTTTAGACGGTGCATACCATAATATGCTTGAGTGTCCAGACAATTTTAAATGTGCATACCATAAGGTGCATTTGTTTTAAATGCTTTAGTTAATTTGTTTAACATAGTATTTTTATGTGTGCCTTTTTCCCATATTCATGTTTCTTCAAACTCTTTTACTATGCCTTCAAATATGTGTTGTGTTGATAGTGTTTTAATATTTTTTAAACAGACTTTAAAATTTCTTTACATAATTATATTGCATAATATTTTTTTACAAAATTTATTTGCATAATAAATCATAATATTGTCATCTATCTTTCAATCAAAACCCATTTTCAACACTTTATTGTTTTAATATCACATATTTTCCTAAGAAGTTGTGTATACCATTGGGTTTATCTTTTGTAATTGATTTTTAAAAGTAATTGGGACTCCACTTAAGGAAAAATGATCTACATTGAAAGTTTATTAAGTTTTTTTTTTTAATTATCATAAACCTCTCATCGTATTTTATTTTTAATTATAATTTCATTTTAAAAATTCTATGTCCTAGTTTAATCATTAAATCACATATAAATTAACCTGGATACCTTATTTCTTATTTCCTTTAGTTTGATAAATTATCAAATTATTAAACATATAATCTAATTACTAATTAAATTATTAATTTTAAATTTGGTTAAAAATATACTATGAGAAAATCATCTTTATGCCATATACACTCAAGCATAATGTACTTATAGCTTATATCAAGGTCAACTTAAGCTTGACATGTCAGGAAATTAGGTAATGCTTGATCTACTTTTCAACTTATTCAAAGTTTAAATTTTTTTATAATAATAATAAAATATTTTTTTATATTTTCAAAAAGTTTAATTAAAAACTACAATTTTCTCTCAGTTTTCTTGAACATATTCTTTTGATGAACATATAATCATTTCAAATGCGAAAACTAATCATAAATAATCTATCTAGGTTCATTTATTTTTATTTGGATACTTTCCTGTGAACTCTGGTTGGCCATATCAATTTGGTCTTTAGTTTTTTCCCTTGATGTATAGATGTCCCAAGTTTTATTTGAGAAGCTTCTAGTTGGAGTTGCTCTAAAAATCTCCCATTTTCTACATTTGATTTCGTAGTTGGGGAACATGGGTCTCTAACCAACATTTTAATGTATTCTTGGTGTATTTAGAAATTAGTTTATAATTATCCTTTATAATCATTGTTGAGGGTGTTCGTAGAACACAAAGTATAGTGATCATCATTTATAATAATCCTTGAAAGTTTTTTCTGGAATACAATCAAAACAAGCATTTTAATGGATTCCTTTTAAGTTCTATTCACAACAATCTTTACTCAATTATATAGTAATCATACTTTATAATTGTTGTTGAGGGTGTTTGTGGAACACAAAGTATAGTAATCATGCTTTATAATAGTTCTTCAAGTGTGTTTTTGGAAAAATAAAAAATATCAAATGTCACTTAATGTGGCCAGGGGTTTAGGGTATCATCCTCAAGGATTAGGCGCCCCACCCGGAGAAGAGGATCTTGCTTTAAGAATTATTTAAAAAATCCATATCCCTGTAGCTCATCTAAAGATTATGTGTGAGTTCTTTTGCATTTTGATCCTCTTCAATAAATTGTGACCAATTGTGCACTCTAAATCTCTTCAACAAGGTGAAAGAAAAAACATTCTCTAATAAAGTTCCAAAATCATATTTATTATAATGTTGAAGCTAGCCATTGATTAACACTTACTCAAGGCATAACTCTATCTTGTTTTATAGCACAAATTGGCACTTCAGTGAACCTAATTGCATTAAGAACTCATACTAAGGTTATGCTATAATAATTGGTCCTAATTCCCCCCCCAAAACCCTTGTTTCTGATATTTCATCGCCCTTTGATCATTGAAGTCCACTTTCATGATTGCCTCCCATATTGTGTTCAAGGGGTTTGAAGGTTTGGGAGGATCAAGACATTAGCTGCTTATGTTTAGAGGGACCCAGGAAAACGTTCCATAGGTGTTGACAACAAGATGAAGTGAAATTTGTACTTATTGTTCTTCTATTCATTAGTATAGATCTCTCATCTCCCCCCCCCCCCCCCCCCACCCTCCCCCAATTAAATGTTCAATATTTGTTACTTTTTATTCTTGTTGGTATAAAGGGATTAGTCTTCTTGATTAGATAATTAGGATTGATTGATGCTAAATTTGTTTTATAATTTGATTCATGTTGATATGTTGCCATGAGATTTAAGAAGGGGTTTGTATTTTTTGTGTGCAAGTTCCAATACTCAATAACGGGAATTCTTTCGAATTTGTGCATGGGAGGAAGCTGTAGGAAAACCTATAGGATCTATGTGCCTAATATTATATCTCTTTTGATTGAATGTGCCTTTTTTGTCTCTTTGGTTAATTGTATGAATGTAAATTAGTAATCCTAGGGGGATTTGAGTAGTTGTTTCTCCAGTTGCTTTGTGATAATCATCCCTACTAACTATTTTTGGGTTTAACTATTTGTGGGATTATCCACACAATAGAACTAGCAACTCCACTAGGGATTAATTCTTTAAATTCTTCTGTGTAGGGCCTCCTTAGGACTATTTTTTTTCTTTGCTAGAGTCTTTTGAAACCTATCTATCTGTAGAATAGTCCCTTACCCCATTCATACTAAGGGATTACAAGTTTTTTGAGGTTTTATAAATTCTTAGACCTATAGGAAGCACACACTCTCTATAAGGCACAAGAGCACATACATGTTATTATCCTTCCCAATACGTGTGTGTGCG
This sequence comes from Pseudotsuga menziesii, assembly GCA_001517045.1. Taxonomy (NCBI): domain Eukaryota; kingdom Viridiplantae; phylum Streptophyta; class Pinopsida; order Pinales; family Pinaceae; genus Pseudotsuga; species Pseudotsuga menziesii. Next base: position 449,578 of record LPNX010393608.1, read on the forward strand.
CACAAACCTATGTTTGGAAACAATTGTATGTGGCTTGGGAAAGAGGGTTTTTTGCATTGATTACTGTTGCATTTGATTTATGAAGTCACTTAGAAGATTGCAGGTCTATGTTTAGGAGTGTTTTGTTATTTTTATGGTGCTTTAGTAAGTACTTGATTGGTTTCATTAGGGGAAGGTGTTTTCCCTAAAGTCTGCTACCTAGACTACGGGGTCAGCAATGTTCAGGCACCTCAACATAAAAAGATAAATTTTTGGGTTTTTGGATTAACAATATAAGAATTAGAGATACAATGATCTGATAACATCAAGTACAAATATGTATAAGGAAGCAAATTTTTAGTACGAATGATGGCATAGTTTTAAGCAATTGAAACAAGGTTTTATGAATATATATTAACAAGTATTAAACAAACAGTTTATTATTGTAAAATATATAAAAGTATAGACATTTGAAATAACATCCCAAATCCCATGGAAGCATAAACATTCAAAAGTAAATATAGCATCTATATAGAAGTCATCTACACATCTGCAATATAAACCAGGGTTGAAACATAACCAATGAACATAAACATAATATAAGTCCAAAACCTAGCTCTAGATAGACATTAATCATTCATAAAACAAAAAGATCTTACACATGAAGTATTGTAGGTCGACATAAGTTCTAGTCTCTTGAATCCCATCTGTCTCTCTCCCCCTCATTTCTCAAAAATATTACAATATATAGGGCATAAAAGTGTAATCAACGTTTGTTATAGATCCACTTTTGAAGGTTTGAACTTCCAAAAATAGAAGAGAATCATATCTAGAAAATATCTAAATCATCTACACTTAACAAGTGTCAAGTACTTTACTCACTTAGGCATAATATCAGAGTCTTTGAGTTGCCTCATTTGTTCAAAGATATTTGAGAGCCTCTTTTCCATAGCCATTTTAGTCATATCCTGCAATCATGCCATTCCATGAGACCAAGTCCCTTTCATCCACATTGTCAAATACCTGTCGTGCATCTTCTATGATTCCACACATAGCATACATATCAACAATGGCACTTCCTGTAAATCCTTCGAACTCAAATCCAGTTTTGATAATACGTGTATGTATCAGTTTGCCATACTCCTGATTCAGAAGACTTGCACATGCACCAAGACCATTCGCAAAGCTTATGTGGTCATGCTTCATGTCTTCCCTTTTCATTTGGCAATATATTTTTAGGGCTTCTTCACCATTTCCTTATCAGGCATGGCCCTGTTCCAGAGATGGTAGACTGGTACACGCACTAATAACATATGCATATGTGATACGGTCTCACTTGTAACTGGCCACTTGCATTTGTTCAAAACATTCCATGGTTTCCTCTAGATACCCATGTTGGGCATATCCATCAATCACAACATTCCTTGAAACCACATTCTGTTCAGGCATTCTGTCGAACAATTGATGAGCATCTTGAATGCTGCCAAGTTTGACAAATCCACTAATCATTGTATTCCATGAAATTATATCCTTCGTATACATTTTGTCAAAGTGCATTATCCAGAATTCCATACTTCATATAAGTATCCATCAGTCGATTCCATATGAATGTGTCTCATTAAAATACAATTTTGATGATACGACCATGAACACTCTTGCTATCTACCAGAGATTTAATTTTTAATGCAGTAAATTAATATCGCAATCTCTTCATAAACTTGAATGGTGGCAATGGGATGTAAACTGTAGATGTGATACTAGAGTAAGATATTTGAGAATGAAGAACCCTGTGTTGCTGTAAAACCATATTTCTCGACCCTTTTACAAAGTACAAACTGTAGAATTAAGAATAATGAAGGAAAATTGTTATGTTCAAATGTTTTAACTCTAGTACTACTCGAAGCCATATGTCGGATTAAGGAAATAAGCACAGAGCTTGAAGACTGCTAGCACGATAATGGTGCCTACAAAAATTTAACACCTTGAAAGCGTACTTGCAAACCTTTATCTCCTTGGCAAGATGGTAGCATACCTATGTCTTGAGTCTTTATCATGTGCTGCCATCTCATATTAATAACCATATATAATGTTTTTAAATGAAGAATTAATCATCTATTGGAGCTTGGATAAAGAAACTTAATATATATGTAATGCATGAAATAAAATGAAAACTATCCCAAAGTTTTAAAGAAAGATTTAAAAATAAAGAACAAGAGAGTGTCTAAGGTAAACAATCAACTATAGAAAAAGGATAGAAAAACCTAAGACAAACAGTGGCTCCAACTAGGGGTTGGCATTTCCCTGTGTTTTGCTAAGAAATGAAGACCAAGTGCCTTATTTTCTGTCAACAATACCGATCCATTGGGCTATGGATTCTTATACCAAAACTCTAAAACTTTCTCAAACTCTGAGCACACACCTCTGAAATGACAAAATACAGCTGCAAGCCAACACACTGAAAATAATATACATGTTCGTATGTCAAGCTTATTCCTTTGCCTACTCTTACTTTTACCAATAGAAACATCCCAATCAAGTGTAATCATAATTCTAGTGAAGCCATGATATCATCCATCCCACTATAACAACTTCTTGCAGGTAGATAAAAATCAAAGAAGAATTTATCATTCAAAGCATAAAATTAATTGGCAAAGCATATTCTACTTTGAATTCAAATACTAGAAGGCTGAAACCTTTTGAAACCTCTGAGTCCATGTAAATGGCTACTAGGTACTGAAAAACATGACAGACTTTTAATTGATATAGAAGACCATATGACTGATCTTCAATTTTTGTTTCATTCATAGTCCCATAATCCTCTTGAAACAACCCATGGACATTACTTGTTTTATTATGATCAAAGACAACCTCAAATTCTTGAACAATGAGATCTGAGTTCTGTTGAAATGTTTCTTTATGCATATGATTGGTATAGATATCTTTAGCTTCATTCTCTTCTTGTAAATAATATCTTTTTTATGTTCCTTGAACTCATCATAAGTAAAAAATGGGGACTGAATTCCTATATCACCATTAAGATGTTGAGGAGCAACAACTCCTTTTTCATAAATATGATCATAAGATAATGGTGAAGCAATGTTTGAAACACATTGATTATGATTAGCCAAGAATATGTAATTTTCTAAGCCATCATTGTTGGAGTCATTTACCCAACATGCACACTTATTTGGTCAATTTTGGCCTATTTACCCACTATCCTAAGTTTAATTGACTTACTTGGCATCAGATGAGCACACTATGAAATCAGCATGAGAACACCCACATCCTCCTTCAGTCAAGGAGGCCAACTAAACCTTCTCCTTCATTCGGGGAGGCTAACTTGGCTTCCTCCTTCAAACATGGAGCATTTCTGGGGTGATCCGAGTGTCATAAATGCACCTAATTGCTAACTGATTGTTACAATCAGTTAACCTGAGTTGTGAGGGTGCCTCCATTCATTATTTGATTATTTTTAGTCATTATCTATGAACTGGAGCTAACACATGCGCCTACAACCACTTCTGATGACATTCTTACTTCAGTTAATTCCATCAGATATACTTGGAGTTATGGATGCGATACCTCCTTCAGTTGGACATGCAGTTACATGTCATTAGTCACTTTCAGTTAGAATCAGTTATCTATTGCACTCCACTTTAGTTAGGACTTAGTTGAGAGTCGGTTATTGATTAGGTTAGTGGTTAACTATGTGTGTTGACTGTGGCTGACATTGAGTTAAGATACACACATCCATGCAATTCGAATGACCTCCTTGTGTATTCAAATTTTATAGGCATTCATACACCTTGCATGACCATTGTATTGTATGACTTATTCTTTATTGATTAATATAGATCTGCTACTCCTATTGTAGCACCATTTTGCCAATTTTATGCATATTTGTCTGTATTCTTTGTGAGACTGTGTCTTTTCAGTTCCTAGACCACTGTGACAAATTAATATGGTATCATAGCTCATGGTGGGATGAATCTCATTCTTCAAAAACATGGTTTTTGACAGATCTTTCATGAAAAATTGAGCAAAAGCTCAAATTCCACCACTGCACCAGAAGCCAAAGGTTTACCACTTAATACCCCAAGTTAAGGAATTGTTGATCAAGCTTGCTTGTTCAATTATGCTGGGTGTGATGAAAACCTAAAATGTGCAGGTTGTTTGACCTTACGGTGAATTTTTGTGTTTTTGTAGGTACAACTTCGAATGGACTCATCAGTCCCCCTTCTCACCCCATTCACAAGCTATTAAGAATGGAAGTTGAAGATGATTGCATCTATGAAGAGACAAGGTCTCTATGAGGTGTCTATTGGACTTGGAAAAGAGTCTTATGAGAATGAGAATGGCTGGATAAATCACGGTGATAGAGGTTTTGGAGCAATATGTCTGGCCCTTTCTCCTAGCTTGCGCTACCTTATTGGTTCTGCTGAATACCCAAATGATCTCTAGACAAAATTGGATAGAATCTTTGGCAAGCACAATGAGGATCATAATAGCACTTTGGAGATCACATCCAGCACCACAAGAGTTCTTTACTCAAAATTATAGGCCTCTACTCTCTCTGATGAAGTTGTTCAAGATGAAGAAGATGCAGAATCTTCTACACAGTCAATTTGAATTGAAGAAAGTCTCCTTTTGGTGCCTCCTTCTCCTGATGCTCCGGAAGTTTGTGAGATCTATGATATCTCATCTCCTCATATGGATGAAACAAAAGAAGACATTTGAATCTATGATATTGAAGAAAAATACTACTGCACTTCCATGCAAACATTCACCAGTGATTTTCCTTTGAATTCTGTGCAAAATTTGCCAATAATTGCTTCCGAAAGTGAAGAGAAATTTGATTTTTTTCCCTCTAATGTTGCTTCTGGTGTGAAAATATGTAATAACTTGAATATTTTGGAAAAAATATCAGATTAAAATACTGATCAATTCTCTCCCCTTGATCTAGATATTCTAGCAAATTCCTACAGGATTGCATGCACCAAAATTCATAATTTTGAAGAAGAAGAAAACTGTGCAACTACCGTCTCGGTGGACCATAATTTTGGATTCGATATGAACCTTATTGGATATGATATGATATTATTTGGATCTGATATGATATATATTGGTTCAAAATTTTAGGTTCATAAACCTTCAGTACTGCTTGTAGCTGTTCTCATCAACGATGTGAAGAAACAAGTACCGCAAGTCTCCTTTGAAACTGTTGCTGGGGATTTAATTTCATTTCATAGTTTTGGATCTGTTGTGAACCTATTTATATCTGATTTAATTTCTGATCTGATATTATTTGTATTAAAGTTTAAAATCCAAGAGCTTTCAGTCATGCTTGTAGCTGCTCTCACCAATTTCGGTGTGAAAAATCAAGTGCCTCAATTCTTCTTCAAATTTACTGCTGGGGATTTGGTGTTATTTTCCTCTTATGAGGTTGATGATATTTTATTTTGTGAATCATTAGATATTTATGAATCTATATCAGATTATGGAGCTCAAACATTCGCTCTCCACAGTCCGAGGGCTTCTCTACCTTTGGTCACATACTCATCTCCTCACAGAATTGGTAAAGAGGAAGATTTTCTGCATCCTCCTGGACACATGCTCCTAACACTTGGGGCTGATTCTACCACTCATGGTTTTCTGTTCAAGGCTGCAACATATCAGTTTCTTGAGTGTTCCACACATGGTTCGAATCCTCAATCACTTTTGCTCTCTTATCAGTTGATTTCAGTTGCTCTACATGGGTCCAATTTTCATCTTGCAACTGTCTATGTTCTTGGTTCATTTGAGCACATTCTTCTTCTTCCAAAGTGGAAGATTCCTCTAGAAATATTCATTTAGTTTGGATTTATAGGTTCACATGCATATTCTCAGGATGCTGCTGCATAGAAGAACCAAAAATTTCTTGATTTACTGCTTAGTTTGAGGGGGGGTATTTTTCCCATGAGGTTTTTCCCTTTTCCTTGGTTATATTAAGCAGTTACTTTATTGTACAGGGTGACCTATGGCATTTGTTTCCAGGGCCCTAGAATTTCATGCATTTTTTTTACTCCTCCTGAGTATAGATTAAGGGGGGGTGTTGGAGTCATTTACCCAACATGCACACTTATTTGGTCAATTTTGGCCTATTTACCCACTATCCTATGTTTAATTGACTTACTTGACATCAAATGAGAACACTATGACATCAACATGAGAAAAAACACGCCCTCCTTCAGTCAAGGAGTCCAACTAAGCCTTCTCCTTCATTCGGGGAGGCTAACTGGGCTTCCTCCTTCAAACAAGGAGCATTTCTGGGGTGATCTGAGTGTCGTAAATGCACCTAATTACTAACTGATTATTACAATTAGTTAATCTGAGTTGTGAAGGTGCCTCCATTCATTATTTGATTATTTTTGGTCATTATTTATGAACTGAAGCTAACACATGTGCCGACAACCACTTCTGATGACATGCTTACTTCAGTTAATTCCATCAGAGATACTTGGAGTTATGCATGCGCTGCCTCCTTCAGTTGGACATGCAGTTACATGTCATGAGTCACTTTCAGTTAGACTCAGTCATCAATTGCACTCCGCTTCAGTTAGGACTTAGTTGAGATTTAGCTATTTATTATCTTAGTGGTTAACTATGTGTGCTGACTGTGACTGACATTGAGTTAAGCTACACACATCCATGCAATTCGAATGACATCCTTGAGTATTTGAATTGATTTGGAATTCATGCACCTTGCATGACCATTGTATTGTATTACTTATTCTTTATTGATTAATACAGAGGTGCTACTCCTATTGTATCACCATTTTTCCAATTTTATGCATATTTGTCTATATTCTTTGTGAGAATGTGTTTTCAGTTCCTAGGCCAATATGACAAATCAATATCTTCAGCTTCAGCTTCATTTTGTCCATGTAAATGGCTACTGGGTCCTGAAAAACATGACAGAGTTTTGATTGATATAGAAGACCATACGGCTGATCTACAATTTTTGTTTCATTCATAGTCCCATAATCCTCTTGAAACAACCCAAGGACATTACTTGTTTTATTATGATCAAAGACAACCTCAAATTATTGAACAATGAGATCTGAGTTTTGTTGAAATGTTTCTTTATGCATATGATTGGTATATATATCGTTAGCTTCATTCTCTTCTTGTAAATAATATCTTTTTTTATGTTCCTTGAACTCATCATAAGTAAAAAATGGGGATTGAATTCCTGTATCACCATTAAGATGTTGAGGAGCGGCAACTCCTTTTTCATAAATATGATCATAAGATAATGGTGAAGCAATGTTTGAAACACATTGATTATGATTAGCCAAGAATATGTAATTGTCTAAGACATCATTAGTTACTGTATACTCAACATGGTTTGAATACTGATCATAAACGTGATATGCATACATGTTCATAGAATCATCTGTCAATGTTGAAGAACTCTGATCCAACTCTGAAATATATTTACATCCCCGCTATTGTTTTGGATCTGATCCATACTTACTATCTTCCTGCTCTTTCCCATGTAGATATTTAAGGTAAACTGGATCTTGCACCCTTCTGGAAGCACGGATGTTCCCCTCTACTCCTTTTGCATCTTCAAACAAATGTCTTAAAGATGATGATTTCCTTTCTAACAAGAAAAGAACAAGATCTGAATGCTAAGCCATAACATAATATACCATGGCAGCAATCTCAGTGGGCCTGATCTCTAAGGGCATACTGTGATAAACACTGTAAAACCTTCTGTTGAAGAAAACCAAAGATTCTTCCTCCCCTCTCCTCAAAGTATGAAAATCAATGAGGTACTGATCAAGGGAATTGTTCTCACCCCAAGATCTTGAAAAAGTATTATATAAATCATCCCATGAACCAATAGAACCAGCTTCTAGATTATTAAACCACAAAGCAGCATATCCCACCAAATATTTGGAGAACAACCTCAAAACAACATCCTCATGTACCATTTAAAAATGATCAATGAAATTGTGAAAAGATTCCAAGTGCTTTTCAGCCGAAACATGATCTTCTCCAGAAAACCAGGGAAGATTTTCATAGAAATCAAGAGGATAAGGATTAAGTTGATATGGAAGCCTCAAAGGTTTAAACAACTTATTTCTAATTTGAACTTGAAAAGTAGTAGTCTGAACATGAGAATTAACAGGCTTATGGAAAGGTTCATTTTTAATGGCATAAGGTGCTGAGATCTGAGAAGGATTCAAATTAGTTTTAATCTCCTCGGGGTCACTTGGTTGATTAAACTCAACAATGATTTGAATATAATGCTCATACTTATGGGCAGGCTGGAGTGAAGATATAGGATCAACATCAATAACATGAGGAGGCTGCAAATTTTCTTCTTCTAAAAATGGATTTACAAAAGTAGGTTGATGATCATCCGAATAAACAAAACACAAGATGATCCTCTTAATGTGTGAAGGGAAAAGTAGAAATGAGCCGATGAAGAAAAACAAAATTTCGTAGAGGAAATAAGCAAGCGGATACCTGGTACTTCCATTTAGCCTCTTCATCTCTTTTTTATCAATGGGTCCCTTCCTCTAGTGGAACCTTCTAATAATGGAGACGCCCGATGAAAGAATGTATTCTAAAGTGTGTGAAAATCCCTCATTCACCATCAAAGATTGGATCTAATTCTTGTCAAACCAAGGAAGAACTTATATGCTTCCTCCCCAGTATGGTCGCCAAAAGATGTTTTCCCTAAAGTCTGCTACCTAGACTACGGGGTTAGCAGTGTTCAGGCACCTCAACATACAAAGATAACTTTTTGGGTTTTTGGATTAACAATATAAGAATCAGAGATACAATGATCTGATAAAATCAGGTACAAATATGTATAAGGAAGCAAATTTGTAATGCGAATGATGGCACCATTTTAAGCAATTGAAACAAGGTTTTATGAATATATAAACAAGTAACAAACAAACAATTTATTATTGTAAAATATATAAAAGTATAGAAATTTGAAATAACATCCCAAATCTCATGCAAACATAAACATTCAAAAGTAAATATAGCATCTATATAGAAGACATCTACATAACTGCAATATAAACCAGGGTTGAAACATAAACATAATATAAGTCCAAAACCTAGCTCTAGATAGACATTAATCATTCATAAAACTAAAAGATCTTACACATAAAGTATTGTAGGTCTGTATAAGTTCCAGTCTCTCGACTCCCATCTGCCTCTCTCCCCCTCATTCCTCAAAAATATTACAATATATAGGGCATAAAAGTGTAATCAACATTTGTTATAGATCCAACTTTTAAGGTTTGAACTTCCAAAAATAGAAGAGAATCATATCTAGAAAATATCTAAATCATCTAAACATAACAAGTGTCAAGTACTTTACTAACTTAGGCATAATATCATAGTCTTCGAGCTGCCTCATTTGTTCAAAGAGATTTGAGATCCTCTTTTCCATAGCCATTTTAGGCATATCCTGCAATCATTCCATTCCATGAGACCAAGTCCCTTTCAGCCACATTGTCAAATACCTGTCGTGCATCTTCTATGCTTCCGCACCTAGCATACATATCAACAATGGCACTTCATGTAAATCCTTCGAAATCAAATCTAGTTTTGATAATATGGGTATGTATCAATTTACCATACTCCTGATCCATAAGACTTGCACATGTACCAAGAACATCCGCAAAGCTTATGTAGTCATGCTTCATGTCTTCCCTTTGCATTTGGAAATATAGTTTTAGGGCTTCTTCACCATGTCCTTGTCGGGAATGGCCCTGTTCCAGAGACGGTATACTGGTACACACACTGAGAACACATGCATATGTGACATGGTCCCACTCGAAGTCAACCACTTGTATTTGTTCAAAAAGTTCCATGGTTTCCTCTAGATACCCATGTCGGGCATATCTGGCAATCACAGTATTCCTCGAAACCACATTCTATTCAGGAATCCTGTCGAACAGTTGATGAGCATCTTGAATGTTGCCAATTTTGACAAATCCACCGATCATTGTATTCCATGAAATTGTATCCTTCGTATACATTTTGTCAAAGTGAATTAGCCAAACTTCCATGCTTCATATAAGTATCCATCAGTCGATTCCATATGAATGTGTCTCGTTGAAATACAATTTTGATGATACGACCATGAACACTCTTGCTATCTAATAGAGATTTAATTTTTAATGCAGACCATTAATCTCGTAGTCTCTTCATAAACTTGAATGGTGGCAATGGGATGTAAAATGTAGACGTGATACTGGAGTAAGATCTTTGAGAATGAAGAACCCTCTCTTACTGTAAACCCATATTTCTCGACCCTTTTACAGAGTACAAACTGTAGAATGAAGAATAATGAAGGAAAATAGTTCTGTTCAAATGTTTTAACTCCAGTACTGCTCAAATCCAGACGTCAGATTAAGGCAATAAGCATAGAGCTCGAATATTGCTAGCACGATAATGGTGCCTGCAAAAATTTAACACCTTGACAGAGTACCTACAAACCTTTATCTCCTTGGCAAGCTGGTAGCATACCTACGTCTTGAGTCTTTATCATGTGCTTCCAGCTCATATTAATAACCATATATAATGTTTTTAAATGAAGCCTTAATCATCTATTGGAGCTTGGCTAAATAAACTTAATATATATGTAATGCATGAAATAAAAGGAAAACTATCCCAAAGTTTTAAAGAAAGATTTAAAAATCAAGAACAAGAGAGTGTCTAAGGTAAACAATAAACTATAGAAAAAGGCTAGAAAAACCTAAGACAAACAGAAGGGAAGAAATTTCTTTTTGTCGGTTTTCTTGCATTTGTATTGTTAATTTGTAGTTTGCATTATCCTTTTTAGTGAGTGAATCAGTAAATGATCATTTTTTAAATGTGAAAGTAAAGAAGTGATTTGGCTTCATATTGAGATTGTGCTTTTGTTTCATTAAAATTTGTATTGGATACCTTCTTCAGTAGAGAGTGAAAGTGATGAATGCTAATTGAATGTTCTTAGTGCCCTTTGTTGGAACATATTCCCATCATAGACATGCCATGGACCTTAGAATTGTTCCCTGGTGTCTAGTTCATGCGGTATTTCTTGTTAGTACCTAGTTGGGTGTCTTGGACCAATATTTTGTCCACATTCCTCCCAATAACTATGGATATTAGTCAGCTAAAGTCTAGACGATTTGCACCTTCTTCGACGATTTTTGTCAAAATCTGACGATGGGCAAATCAATGAAATTGGAATTTTGGTTGTTGGAATTGCAATTGAATACATGAATGGATTCAATGACCTTGATTACCCCTAGGGCACCCCAATTATGTAGTTATAGCAACCCAAAACTGAGTTTTCAACCATTTTGGCTATATTTTCACTAGAAAACCCACCAGAATCCTGGTGAAAATCATCTAGAGTTTAGCTTACTCTCTATGGATATGTCTATATTTCCTTTTTTTCCACTTATCCAACCACTTTCCATGTTTTTAGGATCCTATCACCTTCATTCCATGTTTTAAGGAGCAAAGGCACCCACTTCCACAATTTAAGGGATAAGGATGCACCCTCTTAGGTATTTGGTCAACATTTCTCATTAATGGCAACTACTTAGCCAACTACACCACCTCCTGATTTCTCTTGTTTATTATTTCTACATTATTTGGCCTACCTAACCTGCTCATGGTGCATCTATGTTCATTGAACCTCATTATGACCCAATCCACAAGTTACACTTGGCTTCATGTCATTGATGGGGGAATTGGTCCAATCAAAGCATTAATGATAAACTCAAATTGATCCAAGTCTCTCATTTTTTCCTCTTGAGAGAATCTATATATTGTACTCAATTTAATGAATAATACAGAGTGGAAAAATTCCCACTATAGCGATTTTTCTCTAGTGTTTTGTCCAATATTTCTTCTCTATTCTTGCTATCTCTTTGTGCAAATAATTCTAAGTGAGGTTGTTTTTTCTATCTATATCTAGGTTGGATTGTCACATGTATTATATCCTAGTGTCGTGAGTGTTTTGCATTCCGGATTCTAATATGGTATCATATTTAGTCTGATGCAAAGCAATTTCCATAATTGCTTCCATTGTTGCACCAAAAGTAGTGGAGGTTCCACATAATTACTGAGGTCATTGCTTCTAGTCACTTGGTTTCTCCTTTTGTCCTTTCTCAAGTGTGAATCACTCCCGAATGTGCATGCCGTCGAAGTAACAAATTTCATAGAGTGTTGTTTGTAGGTACATGAATAAATTGTAGAAGATTCAACAAATGATCCAGTTCAAACTTCTTTATGTGTTGTTTCTTTGTTTTCCAAGAAGATGTTCTCATGAAGATAAAACTTGAACTGTTACCATCACTACTATTGAAGGGAATACCTTTCATCACTCATCATTTTTCATGATTCTTCTATTTATTTTTTAGTTTGCGAAAGAGTTATCCCTTGGATGTTTTGGAAGATAGATCAGAATTGGATGATGCATTTGCTCTCCTTGATCCCATGCTTCCTATGTATTCCTATATGATTACTAGCACTGGTTTTCAGAGTTGCACAGAAGATGGAGGACACCTACATTCACTTGGATATGATCTCACATGTTGTGGTTTAAAGCTAAAGTTTCAAGAGTTTCTTCATGCATTTGTATTTTTTTATCACCCTAGTTGGTCAGATATGCAAGTTCAAATGGCTTCTAGATTTGCTTGCTTCCATTATTGAATAAATCGAGCACATGTTTTGGGAGAATTATCCATTTCTTCCGAAGAAGAATATTCCTCTAGACATATTCATTTAGTTTGGAGAGTATACAATTTTTTGTTTGTCTTTAATTTCAATTTTTTAGGGAGGATTTTCCCCATGTGGTTTCGCCTCTTTCCTCGGTTCATATGGATCAATAATGTAAGGGTTGACCATAAGCCTTTGTTGCTTCGGCACTAATTTTGTTGCTCATTGCCATTTTGTATTAAGAGAGGGTGTTGGAACATATTCCCATCATAGACATGCCATGGACCCTAGAGTTGTTCCTAAGTAGTTAGATGAAGGTTGAAACAACATTATTTGGTTCCCTAGAGTCTAGTTCATCTGGTATTGCTTGCTAGTACCTAGTTGGGTGTCTTGGACCAAGATTTTTACCACATTTGACCCCAATAACTATGGATATGTCTATATTGCCTTATTTTCTACTTATCCAACCACTTTCCATGTTTTTAGGATCCTAGTGCCCTCATTCCATGTTTTAAGGAGCTAAAAAGCCCACTTACACTATTAAGGGATACGGAGGCACCCTCTTGGATATTTGGTCAACATTTCTCATTAATGGTCACTACTTAGTTAATTACACCACCTCGTGCGCTTCTTATTGATTACTTCCACATTCATTGTCCTACCTAACATTCTCATGGTCCATTTATGTTCATTGAACCTCATTATGGATGAAGCCAGGAGTTACACTTGGCTTCATGTCATTTATGGGGGAATTGGTCCAATCTAAGCCTACCATTTTGTAAGCAACTTGAATTCATCCGAGTCTCTCAATTTTTCCTCTTGAGAGTTGTTGGGTGCCAAAAATGACCCTTTTTTGCCTACTTTTCCTATGATACTTTTAGCTTGTTTATCTTTATTAATGTAGCCACAGTTTAATCTTCCCTAAGGAAAAGCATGATCTTGAGCAGGTATAGTTCATTATTACTTTGTTGCATTAATGCTTAAAGTTTACTTGTGTTTATGGATTTTGTTTCCTAAATGAGTTAACTAGTGATGGATTAATGAAAGCAATCGAGACCACAGGGAATTCGGGTGTATCAACCTACAAATACACATAGATGGAACAGTACATGGAAAACAATTCCACCTTCTCAAGACTCTAGTTCGGTTCATTGCAAAGGCTTCTTAAATTACTCATCCACATGGCTGGATGAAACTTATTTGGTGTATATTTTGGATCAGTTCAATATGTTTACACCAAGAGATGTTTATGAAATTGTTTCTATTTTAATATGTAATAATGAATGTAACTGTTTCTATTTCAATATTGATTCGATAGCTTGATAATCTTCAATCCTCATGGTTGTCTAAATTTGAAGGATATGAATTGTTTCTCTTAGCATTTAAAAGAAGAATGGGGCGTTCACACTGATCAATGCTTATCTTGAGAAAATTGGAATAGGAGTGGGAGAACTATGTATCTAATTTTACTTTATCAATGAAATTGGCAGTATTTTCCCAATCTTCTGGGTATTGGTTCCTTGTATTTTGAAGAGGCATCTATGTTAGGAGGCAAGGGAGAACCTTCTCTCAAAGTTTTCCAATTAGTTAGCCATTTAGTTTCTTTAATTTTCCTTTGTGGGGAATTGAAATTAGATTTTTCAAGTTGTTAAAAAGATGTGATTACTTAGTTAATGTGAAGGGTGTGATCATTCATCTATAGAATTTATTGGAAGGTATGGTGTGTGATTTCCCTTTTTAAAGAGTGTGATTGAATCATGTACTATATTGTTGTTACACCTATGCTTTGTCACTGAATTTAATTACTGTTTTTTCTTTCATGAACTATTGAAACTGGTAGAGCAATGTGTGGCTTTGTCTAAGCAAGAGAATTGATTCTTATGATTGAATGTTGCAACTATAGAACATATTATTTTATTTCTTGCAACAATAATTTAATATTTAAAATCTTGCAAAAGTAAATTAGCCATTTTATTTTTGAAGCAATCATTTCCAGGATTGATGCAATTCGAAGTATTTTTTATGATGATGAATTCTCTTGATTCTTGAAGTCCTAATTAGCATTTGAAGTTGGATTGATCAATGAGCATAGTGTATATTTAGTAAATAGGTTACAAGGAATTTCTTGAATGAATTGGGTGAATCATAGTTGTTAGAATCAATTACTGAATGTTTATGCATGTACTTTGTGTGATTTCCTTTGAAATAACCAAACTTCCTTGGATTGACAATTTATATTGAGCACTTTGTTTGTGAATTAATTAAGAAATTAAAGGGACCAAGATTTTGGCACCATTTTCGGGGAAGTCAATTGGTAAACATATAGTGTAGTTGATTAAGTTTGTTTCGTTTACATATCTTTCTCTTGTGGTTGCAGGGTGGTAAGACGCAGTGAAGAGCTGTGCATTCTTCAATAGATTGAACATGATCTCACCACAAAACAAGGTACACTATGTAAATTTGCATGAAGAGAAAAGGAAAAGAACGTGAAACCCCCCAAAACACTAATCCTATAGGTGGAAGTGGTAATGGTGGTAAATCAAGTCTATGAAGGGAAACATTCATTGATGAGCTGATCATTAGGGATGATTCCTCAATCGGAGCTTTATTTTAGGGACCATATTCAGGAAGGGGAAGATTCATTCTTCCCAACCTTGAATCATCAATCTCAACTATGGAGAAGGAAACATGAGTTCTATCCCCTAATATTACTTCTAATAAGCAACCCCTTGAAGAGAAGGGAAGTGTTGTGGGTGCAAGGAAAATAGAGGAGGTTTATCGAATTAATGCGCAATATGTGAATAAAGAGGAGTGGCTGATGTTTCGACAAGAATTTGAAGAATAAAGAAGAAGATAAGAGAAGAAGAACAAAGAAAATATGAACAACAAAGAGAATAAATAACATCAAAATCTCCCTAATGATCATGGAGAGGAGATGGGGGACAATGGTAATGATAAACACAAACAAATAATTGTTACACTTGAATTCCCCATCTGACAGATGCATAGGGTAGCTTCCATGAAACATATTTCTCCTTTGATATTACCAAACTTTCATGGTAAGTCTACTAAATATCCACACAAGTTTATCTTTGAATTTGACATTCTCTATCGAAGCTATGATTATACCACTAGTGAACAAAAGTTAAAATTGTTTCTTGCTACCTTAAAAGGGAATGCGCTACATTAATTTATGAGCTTGGGTGGTGAAACTATTACAACATGCGACCAAATGAAAGGAGTATTCCTTGCTAAATATCAGGATTAATGCAAAACCAAGGATAGGAGAGAGGAATTGTTTCGAATGGTTCAAAAAGAGGATGAAAGTTTGGAGGATTTTGTAGAAATACTTTTATATAATTTACAAATATCTGGTCATGATGATATTGGAAAAGATGTTCTTAAATTCATTATATTGCAAGGGATCGGAGAGGATTGTCTTGATATGTGTAATATGTTGGGAAGGGGAGACATCTCAAAGGAATCTTTTGATCACATTGTTGACATGTGTTGAAGATATTCCAGAGGATATTCTAGAAACAACACAAGAGATTGAGATGTCCTTGTAAGGGCGTGAAAGTCATCAAGTGGTGGAGCTACACGAGAAGATATAGGTAATCTTCTTGAAAATTTTAAGATGAACATGATGAGTTCTATTTCCTCACAATTGGATGTTTTGAAGTAAAAGAAAAAAACAAGATGAGGTAAATTTGGCATTCGACATATTTTGCACTAAAAGAAAAAAGAGGCACCCGTTAAGGGAATTCTCGTTGGATAAGGTAGAGGTATGTCGTCTATGTGATTTGGATCATAGTACTAAATATTGTTCCTTAATGCCAAAAGTTAAATAAATCCTTTAGGAATCAAGTGCAGATGTGGAACAAGCCTGCTTCATCTCACAAAAGAATCCATGGCAACCTCGTGCTCCAGGTATGAATCCAGACCCTACTACATCTTTTAATTCTTAGAATAACATGTATAATCAATTTCCTCCACAATACCATTATCCCAATGATCAATGGCAGCCATCCACTCAACCTTCAATGCAATATCCTACTTCATGGATGTCATGGCCACCACATCCAAATCAATTGACCCCTTGGCCTCTAGGCTAGAGAAGTCCTTACCCAGGAAATCATTTTCCTTACAAATAGTACCAGCAACCATAGTTGCAACTCCCTCTTAATATTGCACGAAATAATGTACCATTACGAACTCATCTACCTACTCAACCTAATCCTAACCCCAACAATAAGGCAGTGCAATAGATTGAAACATCAAGCATGTCATCTTACTCTATCACCCCTATTCCATGTAAAAGTAATTATATGATATGAAATCCTAACCTACTATGAAGATTTTTGTAAAAGAGGAGTTACATTTTCATCCTTATATCATTTTTTCATATGAGATCCTTTGAATGATTTTTATTGACATAAAATACTTTATAATATAACTTTAACATGAAAATTATTAGCCTAAATTGTATGGTGACTGTAATTAGCACTATGTGCTTGCAAAATCCTAAACTTATTTGTTTTGAATACTATACAAAGTCTCTTATAGAATAAATCATGTTTTCATATTCAAGATTGTAAATATATGTTTGTAAATTCAAACCAATCCAAACCATTATCATAACTAAATTTTAATCTTTAGTACATAAAATAAAATCCATGTTTAGTTTACTTCTTGTATACTTTGTATTATATATGTTTCGTGGTATATAAACGTACATAGATTATGCTTTTATGAGTAGAACAATTTTAGGTGCTTTATAAATTTTATTTACTTTAAAGATGATATTAGTTTGTGTGGATCAATGTGGCTATTTTGACTTGGTGGGAAATGAGTTTTTTAATTTTTTGATAGGTAATAGCATGTATTCTATCTTGAGAAGAAATCAAATATATGCTTGGATCTAAAAGTATGTACAACATTTATAATATTTACTTTTAAACAAATTTGCATATCATTTGAGTTGCACAACAATTGACTTATAAAAGTAATGATATCATACAAAATCCTAATTGTTAATTAGGAGTATTGTAAAATATAGGTTACAATTGTATCCTTACATCATGTTTTCATATGTGATATTGTGAATTGTTTTTATTGAAATAAAATACTTTATAATAGAACGTTGGCATTAAATAACAACACAAAATTTTTACTGCAAAAATATGACATTAAATGATTTTAACTAGTGTTAAACATTATATTGCATCTCTAATTTAGATCACTAACACACAATACATTTTGTAAATCAAACAACATAAACATGACATGAAAATGCATATAAATGTAAATGACCTATATCAACATGATATATATAAACATCAATATCAAGTTTAAAGTTATAGAAATTCATTTAAGTTTAAGTTTATAACTAAGATCATTATCATTTTATTGAAGTCACACATAGAAGTTCAAAACTAGGTAAATTTATCTCTTATAAACATAGAGCAAATTCAAGTTCATTATAAATATCAAATATATAAGTTTAAAGTATTTCAATTATAGGTTGCCATAATTTCAATTAGTGACATTGTTAAATAATTAAATTGGTTAAACATTATAATGACATTAAATTATTTTTTATTAGTAAGTACCCACGGGGGATTCGAACTCGTGACCTTCCATTTGCAACTTCTCATTTCAATTACTCATTACCAATTTCTCTAACCAAGTGGGAGTCATAATGACATCAAATGATTATTGTGCAAAAATGACATTAAATAATTTGAACCAGAACTAAACATTATATTGCATATCTAATTTAGATCAATGGCACACAATACATTTTATAAATCAAACAACATCAACATGACATGACAAGACATTTAATATACATGAACAATATCAACATGATATACATAAACCTAAAAATGATATGAAAAATTCATAACATATGAATGGTAATAACAAAGTCATAATATATGTCCAATATACATAATCTAGTTGGTCCACCACTAGAGCTAGGGGCATCAATACCTCCACCACTAGAGCTAGAGGAACTAGGACCTTTTCTAGATAAATATGTAGAATGATGAATCTCGTATATCTCTCCATTGTAATCTATATGTCTAGAATATAATGGTTGGTTAGATCGATGAAGAGGAGAGAGTCGTCAATCAACATATGGAGTAGAAGAGGGTGATTAGTTGACTTGGTGAGAAGGAGAGTGTGATCACTTGACATGAGGAGATGGTGGTCACTCGACATGTAAAGGAGAGGTTGGTCACTTGGTCTATAGAGGAGAGGGTGATCATTTTTTTTAGTGAGCAAGAGAGTGTGGTCCCTTGACCTATGTATCATAGGGTGTTTCTTGTAAAGGAAAGTATCCTATGGCTAGGGTTTAAGAGGCCATCAACGTACTGGGGTTGAAAGAGAGATGCATAATCTTCAGCAAGTATATAACAGCAAGTTTCAGAGATGAGAAAGATCCACACCTGATTAACTGAAGGGTGTTCCAAGCTTTCTCTTCAATCCTCCTCTTGCTCCTCTCGCTCCAAGAGACCTGAAAAACAAGTTATACCTTCCTCAAACCATTATGACCACATATAAAGAAATGATAATCAAATAAATATGAAATAATAATCTGATTAACATCATCATATGATCAGAAACAGAGATTCAATCACACATTGAACAATGATTTGGGAAGAAGAAGGACATCACATCTTTATTAATCTTGAAAACAAGTACAAATATACCTTCTCTTCAAGTTGGCACCTCACGAAACCTTGATCTAGATCTGTTGCTTCTCTTCTCCAAAGAACTCATCCTCCCAGCTCTGCAACACAAGGGGAAGACCCTCTAGGGCAAAGGTGTGGGCAAAGAGAGTCTTGATTCCTCCAGCATAACAATGCAGAAATTCCAAGTCCCTCTCATGGCCTCTCCTACCTCTATTTATATGGATGAAATAAGGTAGTTCGAAGGTTAGAGAAGTTACAGCAGTTAAGGAAATCAGTTAGATGACATAACTAATCTCCAATTAACTCGTGTTTTTATGTTTTAATGTTGAGAAACACATAAGCGGGTCTGTAGTAGAGCAACCTGCGTATGATACGCGACTTAATTTAAAGGCAACCCACGCATATATGCATACGCTACTTGTAAAACACGAGACTTGCGTATGATACGCGACTATGCCTTGAGGAGAGTCGCGTATACACAAAAAACACATTTTAAGGGTATTTATGGGCATTTTCAGACTTTGGTGTCTTCTGGAAAGTTTTATATAACTGAAATACCTTTCCAACGACACAGAAATGAGGTCAAACGGAGTTACAAAACTCAAGATATGGGTCCTCCAATATAGGTGTTTTTTCAGTGACTTTCATGAAGTGCCGACATGCGACGAAATCATGGAAAAGTGGTCACAGGCAGAGATGAAGGCATAAATGTATTCCATAATAAGCCAAGTTATAGTATTCTAGGAAAACCTCAATCCATAAGTGTCCTTTTGCGCGCCGACATAAGGAAAGTCGGCACTCGGACGGAGAGGTGCCATTCTGGTGTATAACAGATGCCCCCTAATGTGTGAGGTTAGAGGGGAAGACGATAGCCGAAATACATTATAAAGGAAAGAGCTGAGTATGGAGAGAGCAGAGAATCCAAGATCAAAAGGCTTGAGTGAAGGTACCTGTAAGAGAGATAAATGTCAGAAAAACTGATCTCTGGTACATACAAGTCTATATACAAAACATTGCCATAAGGATACAGGAGGATCCAACATATGTATAACTGATGAAACTATAATGGTCGCTCAATATGAAAAAAGGCGCCATATCAAATCTAAAGGAGCCATGGCCACAAATGAACAGGGTGGATCCATGCTCAACAATCGATCATAGCCATAAAAATACAAGGTGGATCTATGTCTCAGCAAAATGTCATATAAAGCATAACAAGGTCTTGCGCAACTTGGGCAATAGCAAAAGATGACAATGCTACTATCAGCCCCAAGGTCTTCAATCCAAACCACCCAAAAAAGATATGAATCCTAACCATGCGAATAAAGGAACTGAAGTCGAACATGGAGGAAGCCGTTTGATTACCGGTCAATAATGAAAACCATTAACAAACGCGAGGGAAACCACCATTAATGAAAATGGTCCCCAAGGTACCTAGTACATTCTAAAAAAGTGTGAGTACAAGAAGTTGAAGTCAAACACTTGAAGAATCTATCGAGTAGGAGACAATAAGGGTATCCCCACTACCCAATAGCAAGGGAAATTGCCATTGAGGACAACAATTCCCAAGGTACTGTCATAAAACTCTAAATCTCGTTCCCAGAGCAAGAGGTGTTGCAGTCGATAGGAAGAGATCTGTTGGAATGAAGGCATTAAGGCATCCTTCATCATCCAACACGTGGTAATTCAAAGACTAATTAGATCTAGAATTGGTACTGAAATTCACAAAAAGGACCGCTGAAGACATGATGTAATGAACGGATACCAGGGAATGGCCGACACAAAAAGTCAAGGCAACTGCAGAATGGCCGACAAAGGTTTAATCCTTGAACAATGAGCATGACACAAAAGTGACTTAGGCAGCTTTTGACACAAAAGGACCAACGAAACAAATCTGCAATGTAGGAGAC
This sequence comes from Pseudotsuga menziesii, assembly GCA_001517045.1. NCBI lineage: Eukaryota > Viridiplantae > Streptophyta > Pinopsida > Pinales > Pinaceae > Pseudotsuga > Pseudotsuga menziesii. Next base: position 470,891 of record LPNX010393608.1, read on the forward strand.
ATTGACAGATTCCCCATATAATTGGAAAAAAGACCAACTGGAGGAGTAAGAAAGCTCTCAATCAGGATAAGGTCAAAAGACTAGGACCCAACTGTTGATAGACTCAAAACTGGTGCTTTGTTAAAGGAAACAAGACTTGTTGCCATGATGTAAAAAGACATGGAAATAAACCTTCCCCTTCCCTTCTTTCTTGTAAAGGTTTAATGAGTCCAAGAAAGCAAACTCGGGACCATCTTCATTTTTTGACAAGCTTGAAGAAAAGAAAGAAGAATGCTTGATAAGGCACTGATTCGTGGATTTTACGAGCCTGAACTAGTACATGCTCGACGGTGTTTTCATAGTTTAGAGAGTCTGAAAACTCCAAAGAAGACTCCAGGGGGGGTCCTTTTTCGTACAATTTAGTCTCCTGAGGCCGAAAAAGTATAAAACAAACCAAAGAAGAACTCTCTTAACTTCCGAAGAAGAAAAGGCGCACCTTTTTCGTAATTAGTCAGGAAGGTCCAAAAAAGGTTAAATTACCACCTACCCAACGCTCCTTCAAAAGCAGCATATACAGCCTGAGTTTTACGAGTGTGAAGGAAGGCAAGATCACTCGGAAAGATCCATTTGAGTACGAGAAATGGGGCTTACAACAATAAACTCGATGCTTTGTTCATTAGGGTTTAACGAGCATGACAAAGACATAAAGTACACTCGAAATCTTTTTCATGTTTTGGTCCAGAGCACGAAAAAGAGAAAACTAAGCTCATACCGGGGGTTCCTTTTCCGTAAGTTTAGTCCCTCAGGTCCGGAAAAGAGATAAACCTATGCCTGAGAATACTCTTCTCAATTCAGTAGAAAAGAGAGGGATCATTTCTCGTATTATTCCACATGGTCCGAGAAAGAGATAACCTACCACCAATGTGGATGCCCATTCACATATTCTTAACGAGCCTGAACGGACAAGTTTACTCGGTAGTCAAGTCTATTTTAAGGAGTCAGACTTGGGCCTAAAGAAACTCATAATATTTCCCGTGAAGTTTTAACGAGTCCGGAAAAGTCAACTCGCAGCCTCCTTACTGTTTTTAACGAGCTCGAAGGAGAGCAAAAAGAATGCTCTAAATGCGAGAGTCATAACTGAAAAAGAAGCTCAGACTGTATCAAAGACTCCAGGAAGACTTCATCCGAAGGGAGGAAATAATCCAAGATAGGACACATATCTGGACTTTCAAATGGGTCAACAGAGTAGAGAGAAGACTCTACAGTCTGTATAGGATGACTCACCAGTTCAACTGCTGGGACCAAGTCCCGAGAAGGTAAGCATGAAAGTAGAGGCTGCCTCTCACTAGCAATTGAACATAAATGACAAGAAGCCACATAGTTCACCTGTGGTGGGGTGGTGTCTACAGAAACACTGGGAATCAACAAAGGAAAGACTTGGTCTCTAGTTGGGTCAGGAGAAGGATCAAGAAAATCCAACTGATCGATAGTGACAATTTATTCACCATGATTAAAGTACATCACACGGAAGAATGTTGACACCACAACTTGCATGGCATAGACATAATCATGTCCAAGGAGCATATTGAAGTCCAGGGGGTCTTCTATCACCATGAAGTCAACTAAGACGGTCTTCCCACCCAAAGTAACAGGAGTTTGAGCGAGAATTCCCAAGGCTACACAAGTTCTTCTATCAAATGCTAGTAACTGACTAGCAGTTGACACAAGGCTGGGAGATCCCATACCTCGCCAAGCACGAGCAGACAAAATACTAACTGAGGCTCCTTCATCAACAATGCAATGAGCAATTGTATAGGATTCAACTTTGACCTTTATCTGGAAAGGTGCATGGGAAGGAAGGCGCGGATCAACTAGGCTATCCCAATGAAAGGAAGCAATCCGAGAGCTTGGTGGGGGTTGATCCGAAACAAGTTCAGTGCCCCCCTTGTTCAGTAAGATCTGAAATGGCAGTGAAGAGAATGTGACTAGTAGACACTTCACTCTCCAGAGGAAGAGTGGGATTGATCGATACTGGAATCGATTCAACTGCTTCATGAAAGTCACTCTCCGAAGGGAGAGTGGGATTGACCAAATATGACATTGGTTCAATCACATGAGGAACACTCTCCGAAAGAAGAGTGGGATCGACCAAATCTGAGATTTGTTCGACCACTTGATCAACCAAAGGTTGAATAGGGTGTTGAGAAACTATAGGGTGTTCAGAAGAAAATCCATGAGTCTTGGACCACACTCTTCGCATCTCTGGGATAGCAGGGCACAGATGAGTAAGATGATCTCCCTTGCATAGCACACAAGGGAACTTAAGATGATGCTTCAAACGACCAGTTTTCTCAACGGAATCAGCATGACTAGCAGTGGCTGACGTTTTGCTCTCAACATGACCTGCAGAGGATGAGAGTTTTCCCCCAGCGTGAACAACAGAGGCTGGGTGATTGGGTCCAACCTCATTAAGAGAGGCTGGCTGTTGAGAGACTCCAGAATGTTCAAAAATGGGATGACCATGAATCCAAACTCTTCACACCTCTTCAATAGAAGGGCATTTATAAGTAAGGTGGTCTCCCTCACAAAGCTTACAAGGAAACTTGAGCTTGTGTTTTGAACGGGTAGGCTTGTCAACAGTGTCAACATGACTCGCAGTGGTTGACGGGTTGTCTTCAGCTTGAACCACAAAGGCTGAAAGACTGCCCCCAGCGTGAACAATAGAGGCTGGGTGGATGGATCCAACTTGAATAACAGAGGTTGGATGGGGAGGTTGAACTTGAAAACCAGAGGTTGAATGAGTGCACTCAACATGAACACCAAAGGATGAGTGACTGGATCCAACTTGAACACCAGAGGTTGGATGGGAGGGTTCAACTTGAAAACCAGAGGTTGAACGGATGCACTCAGCTTGAACACCAGAGGCTAAGTGACTGGATCCAACTTGAACACCAGAGGTTGGATGGGAGGGTTCAACTTGAAAACCAGAGGTTGAACGGATGCACTCAGTTTGAACACCAGAGGCTAAGTGACTGGATCCAACTTTAACACCAGAGGTTGGATGGGAGGGTTCAACTTGAAAACTAGAGGTTGAACGGGTGCACTCAGCTTGAACACCAGAGGCTGAATGACTAGGTCCAACTTGAACAACAGAGGTTAGACGGGGAGGTTCAACTTGAAAACTAGAGGTTGAACGGGTGCACTCAACGTGAACACCAGAGGTTGAGTGACTGGATCCAACATGACCTGCAGAGGTTGGATGGGTGCCCCCAGCCTGAAAAAACGAGGTTGGGTGGTGAGGTTCAACTTTACTTGAAGAGGTTGAATGAGTGCCCCCTTGATTATGTGCTTTCTTCCTATTCCTCCTTCTTTTACTCCTTTTAGACTGCTGGTTACTAGTATCAGTACTTTCACTGCATGAGGCAGAAGGAGGAGGAGAACTAACTACAGGTGAAGGGGAGACAGTGTTTTGATGCCCTTGATATAAGGAGCTTACTTGGGAAGCATCAGGAGCATTCAAGATAGTTGGAGTGGAAAACAACCACACCGGTAGCCCTAGGGTGAATCCCGAAAGATTCAAGGTGGCCATCAAGGGAACACCAACATTCCCTGTGAGAGGAATAGGACAAGGAGCTCCCCTCATGGGGATCTCTTGGTTGGTGTTCGAAGGTGTGCTAGCCATAGTTTCAAAACAAGAGACAAATTCTGAGGTTGATGATCAACCAAAATTACAAAGAAGACACCTAAAGGCCTACTAAGTACAGACAAACCACACAGCACTCACTAAAAAGATCCTAGAGTCTCAAGCAATCTAAACAGGCTATAAAGATATACCTTCCAGAAGAAGGCTGATGAACAGTTACTTGGTGTCCTTGAGGTGGTTCTCAGGCACAAGCAGAGGAATCACCCACCACCCTCCTGCACTTTCCATAAGGGTTACCTTCCAAGTCTGTCTGAGGTGAACCAGAAATAACCTTCCGGTTTACCTGTGTATGAGCCCTAAAAGACAAGAGACTAAAGGCTACCTTGATAATACCTATTGTCTCGGGGGACAGTCGCAAGCCGAACTCGTACGCATGGGCAAGGTAGCTGAGCCCAAAATTCTGCCTAGACAGAATCCCCAGATGCGCAAAAGTCCTGGGTTACGTTTTGACAAGGATTCGGGGGGTTATCCCGTCTGTCCAAGCCTCCACGCGGCCTCGTGCTTAACTCCCGTTTGAGAGGAGCTTCCCAGATACAGTGATAGAATCAAGGATTTACCTAGCGATAGGCCAACTACGTCTGAAATTTAACACTTGTGGGGAGTTTACACTTCCTATCCCACAAGTCTAGCCTAAGCTAGTAGGTGTATGACCCTATAAAATAAAACTTACTAGTAAATTTTAAAATTATATCGTTTATTTTATGGGCTGTTTTTACTTAGAGGGTAAATGGCATGAAACTGATGCGATGTTTTGACTCAAGAAATGAAAACAAAATGACTAAGAAAAGAGAAATGAGATGCAAAGAAGCAAATAGCTATTCTCTTTATATTTTCCAATGGAAACTTGAAAGCCAAAAAAGATCAAATCTTTTTATATTTTTAAATTTTTTCCAAAAACAAAGCTATGCTATGCAATCTATACTAACAGCCTAATCTACATGCATATAAAGCAAACATGTTTTTGTCTTTTTCTTTTATAAAATGCAAAAGAAAAAATAGCCTATCAACTAAAGCAAGCAAATACTGAAAGCAAAGGAGATAGACAACTACTTTATACCCCAAAAACAACCCTAGGTTTCCCTAAAGTTGAATATAAACCTCTTTTAAAAGGAAAGCTTACAAAAGCAAACAAGCCAACACTTTGGAATGAAAAGACTGAGCATAAAGACTGACATAAACAAAGGTCAAGAAGTACCAAGCATCAATCTAACCTACAAACAAAGGCTGCTCAGTACCTTGTGCAGCAAGGTCAAACCAAAGAAAGAAGTAGGGGGAAAAGCAAGAAATCAAAGTTCTTTTTAATTTTCTTTTATAAGGGAAAAAGAAAAACTACCTACAAAGCAAAAGCATGCAGATAATAAGAACAAAGCAAAAGGATCTCTGCTACACAACCATCCAACAAACTTTAGACCGAACTAAAGTTAGCATAAACTCTACTTGGAAGGAAGGCTTGCATAAGAGGCAAGTCAACAAGTTTGGTAAGGTGAAGTTGACCAACAAAAGGAGAAGGAACCAACACCAACAGACTTCTGAAATCAAACAAGGGCCACTAACAGAGGCTGATCAGAAACATAAGCCAAAAAGACCAAACCAAACAAAGGAGATGGGAGAAAGAGCAAAGAACAAAACCTAAAGCTATAAAAGGCTTACCACATAGATAGAAAACAACCAAAAGGATGACACTAACTCCCTAGAGTCATGCACCTGCAGAGGACCCTAAAAGACCTACCCAACAGCCTAGAAACAGAAGAAAAATCCCAAAAAGAGGAAAAACACTATTTACAGGAGCATTCGCGACTGTCTATAAGGGAAACCAGCGAATCATGCGCGACTATCTAGTGTAGCAACCCACACATATAAGACTGTATGCATGACTGTTTAGAACAGCAACCCGCGCATAGGTAGCAAAATCCCAAAAAGAGGTCAGAAACCACCCAAACAAGGCAGGGGAAGTGTGTAATCAAACTGGAAAGGTGTTCCTAAGTGGCAAGAGGGACCTGAAACAATGCAAAAACTGAAAGGAATCAAGAGAAAAACCCCAAGCAGACAAGGCTATCCCCAGTGGAGTCGCCAGTTCTGTTGTAAAGGAAAGTATCCTATGGCTAGGGTTTAAGAGGCCATCAACGTACTGGGGTTGAAAGAGAGATGCACAATGTTCAGCAAGTATATAACAGCAAGTTTCAGAGATGAGAAAGATCCACACCTGATTAACTGAAGGGTGGTCCAAGATTTCTCTTCAATCCTCCTCTTGCTCCTCTCTCCCCAAGAGACCTGCAAAACAAGTTATACCTTCCTCAAACCATTATGACCACATATAAAGAAATAATAATCAAATAAATCTGAAATAATAATCTGATTAACATCATCATATGATCAGAAACAGAGATTCAATCACACATTGAACAATGATTTGGGAAGAAGAAGGACATCACATCTTTATTAATCTTGAAAACAAGTACAAATATACCTTCTCTTCAAGTTGGCACCTCACGAAACCTTGATCTAGATCTGCTGCTTCTCTTCTCCAAAGAACTCGGCCTCCCAGCTCTGCAACACAAGGGGAAGACCTCTAGGGCAAAGGTGTGGGCAAAGAGAGTCCTGATTCCTCCAGCATAACAATGCAGAAATTCCAAGTCCCTCTCATGGCTTCTCCTACATCTATTTATATGGATGAAATAAGGTAGTTCGAAGGTTAGAGAAGTTACAGCAGTTAAGGAAATTAGTTAGATGACATAACTAATCTCTAATTAACTCGTGTTTTTATGTTTTAATTTTGAGAAACACATACGCGGGTCTGTAGTAGATCAACCTGCATATGATGCGCGACTTAATTTAAATGCAACCCGCGCATATATGCATACGCTACTTGTAAAACACGAGACTCGCGTATGATACGCGACTATGCCTTGAGGAGAGTCGTGTATACACAAAAAACACATTTTAAGGGTATTTATGGGCATTTTCAGACTTTGGTGTCTTTTGGAAAGTTTTAGCTAACTGAAATACCTTTCCAACGGCGTAGAAATGAGTTCAAAGGGAGTTACAAAACTCAAGATATGGGTCCTCCAATATAGGTGTTTTTTCAGTGACTTTCATGAAGTGCCGACATGCGATGAAATCATGGAAAAGTGGTCACAGGCAGAGATGAAGGCAGAAATGTATTCCATAATAAGCCAAGCTATAGTATTCTAGGCAAACCTCAATCCATAAGTGTCCTTTTGCACGCCGAAATAAGGAAAGTCGGCACTCGGACGGAGAGGTGCCATTCTGGTGTATAATAGTGTTTGCTCGACATATAGAGGAAAGGTTGGTTTCTTGGAATGTGGAGGAGAGAGTGGTCCATTAAATCAATGATAAGGGGAGTGTGGTTGCTCAACATGTGGAGGAGAGGGTTGTTTCTTAGCATACAGAGGAGAGGGTGGAGGAGGTGGATGAGCCCTTCGCTAAAGAATCCTAGCTGTAGTGAAAATGGAATGCCTCATTAACATCATATCATGAGGAAGGTTCACCCATATAGCTCTGAGCTTCGGGTCTCATAATATTTGGTTAACATATATAGGGAACTCTCCCTACTAAGCCAATAGTGTATATAAATGATCCACCACCTACTCATGAAATCTATGGTCGAGTATGTGTTACAATTTGTGTATTTATATCCTCAACCTTGAGCATCTCTTCGTCGTGTTGGGTGCGAAGCTACCCAGCATATGTGTTGACTTATTCAAATAAGTAATCAACAATAATTATACAATTCAAATAAAATGTTATAATAAATTACACGTGAATTAAATAAGATAAAAATGAAACTAGAGAATTAAGAAAAGCATAAGATGAATACTACCTTTATTTCTTGGTGGCTCTTCCTAGATAAAATACATGTTTTGACATCCTCAAAAGTTGATCCCTTCCTATGGGTACTAAACAATATCCATAGTATGATCATCCTCACTCACAAGAATATCCAGTAGCTATGCACTAATCTTAGTAGAGAACTCTTCCTTTCCCTTCTTGGGAATCATCTGCCCCCACATATGCATACATGATCGATCCTTATCCTAGGAGGGTGGTGGTCAAATGTTGATCTAATCACCAAAATATAAAAAAAAAAAAAACAAAATAACTTTGATCCAAAAAGGAATCCCATCCTCTCACCAAACACATAACAACAATAATCAAGAGAAAAGAAAAACTATCCCAAAAGAATGGAATATCACCTAACTAATATGGTCCTATACACCAATGAATCTATGTAGTACAACAAATAGAAACTAATGAGTTTCCCATATAAGTTGTAGTCAGTCCTGATCGTAACCATAAGAGAGAATCACCTAACCTCCTCTGCAACAAATAACATAATACATAACTAGCCACAAAGGGCAATCGCATCCTCACTGACATATTTTTGAACATATGACAACTAACTCTCTTGTGCGTCCAGGTGGTAGATTGGAAAAAAGGGGGAAAACCTCCCCTCTCCTAGACAAACTAGTGATAAAATAGATGTCGTCCTCTATGGGATGGTACCATAAATTGGATCCAAATATAAATGCCTACCATGCATGATCCCAATGATAGATCAATTGCACTAGTAAGTAGTAGTTCCCTGTGACGGGTGTAGACTCGTCATAAAACTTAATGAATCCAATATTCCTTAAGAGGACATGTATCTAAACAGTAATAGATCAATGGTACAAATCCCTCTCCCTTTCTTTGGCCTCCCATGTCTCCCATACAAACTTGTACAAGTATACTCATTGTTGTTGCTACTATTTTCGCTCAGTATCTCTGATTCACATACATATACATATACAAATACATTATATTAAACAACCATTTTTAATTATTCATAATTGAAATTAATTTTTTCTAAAAAAATTGTCTAACATAATCAATCAATGCTGCTTAAAAAACAAATTTCACCATTATAGATGTTTTAGTACAATTAGTGCACCATTTAAAATGCAATGTAAATAGCTATTACACATTGTTACTATGGTTTGGAAGTTGGTAGGGTTCATTGGTGCTACCCTATTAAAATAAGGCACCATTAACGTGCACTAAAAATTAGGGATCTTCTATATAGTTTGAAAATGATGATGGTCTATTTATGACGTCATAATGTACTGCCATTAGTTCTCAAGTAATATTATATGCACTGCTTGCATGGTTAATAGGCCGAGGTTTCAAAGTTTAAGTGGTGTAGGTTTCAATATTCATATGCACCGAATATGATGCTTCTAAGTGCTAAAAAGAGCGTTGTTACAGGTGTCTGCAACTTTATTGCTTTAAACAGTGTGTTTGTATACATATCTACACTGTTATTGTAACATACCATATTTATACATCATTTTTTTATTATGGAAAAGGCAGTAGTTATCAATAACATGCATGGATAAACTCTTTATTTGATTTTCGTATAGTTCTTAGCATAAAAATATTTGACTAATAAGCACACTAAATATTTTTGGAGTGGGCTACCGACGCGACGATTTTGCCCGGCGGCAATCGTCGCGCCGGCGCTCCGACCACTGGCGACCTCGTTCCCAGCCTCGTTGCGAACGGCGTCCGTTTTTTGAGTTGCCATTAACTATGAACGTCCGTCCATGGTCCGATTCTCCTCCGTCACGTCCCATCCTCCCGCCACAATTCAAACTCCCGTGCTCCGTGAACGCACCCCCTGCAATGATCCCCTCGCCCTGCAATGATCCCGTGCAGCTCTGCTCATTATACATCAAACAACAAGAATTAAGGGGAAGATTGCAGAGATTCAGCTTCACGACCACCTGTTTAGATTCAGCTTCATGACCACCTGTAATTTAAACCGCAGGGAGTATTGAAGAACTTGCCAAAGGCTTGTATATCTTCGCAGTCGGATCCAGCACAGGTATGAAAAATATTCATGATATGTTTTTGGCATGATTATCCATATCTTTGAGGAAGCAGCACTTTTTTTCTGACCACATTTTGTAATGGAATGGCAGTGCTTCTTTCCACAGTATGTATTGCCATATATCCAGACGCCCATATTCATCTTGAATTCGGCATATGATACTTGGCAGGTAATTTCATTTTTCTTCTTTTCTATAATGAATTTAATTCCCTCCACATGCTAGGAGATATCAGTCGGTTCTTTTTTGTTCAGATTAACAATATTTTGGCACCGGGGAATGATCCAAATGATCAATGGTATTATTGCAAGCAAAATCCAGTAAATTGCACATCAAG